>APFE031627760.1:0-10274 GCA_000404065.3 Pinus taeda | reverse complement strand
TGAATAATACCAAGTAATTAAGATAATAGAAGGGAACAAATTATATTAATACAATATAATATTAGGAATCCGAGAGGCGAATATAAAAAGGATTAAAAGCTAACTAATAAAAATATAAAAACCCAAGGGTTAAAGGACCAACCCCAAGACCTTATAAATGAGGGATAGAGGAGGCTAGGAAGACAGGGCTGGGACCCAGCAACTGCTAATCTTCCAGCCATCATCCCTATTAAGATTCTTCGGCCTTTTCTCTATCTCCAGGGCCTCTCTAAATTTACGATGGTGAAACTGCGCAACCTTAGCCATGACTTGAGCCTCTTCAATACAAACATGATGCTTAGTCTTTTCGGCATGTTCAGCCAGGGCTGAGGACTTGGCCCTCCCATGCCTTAAGTCAGCCGAATGCTCGCTCATCCTTTGCTTGATAGAGCGACCTGTCTCACCAATATATGGTGTCCCACAGGAAAAAGGAATGACATAGACGCCCTTCATGTCTTTAGGGTCGATAGGATCTTTTACCGACCTGAGGAAGCCACGGATCGTACTGAGAGGCCTAAAAGTTGCGGGCACATCGAACCTCCTCAAAATCCTCGCAATCCTATCAATGGTCCCTTGGATGTAAGGCAGGTTAACCCCTTGGATCTTCAACTTGTCCTGATGATGAACCACACTGGTTGGTTCGAAACGCGTCGACAAATTATTCTCTATGTGATTTCGCCGAAAACTCTCTAAACATAATTATTATTTTTAATTTTTTTTCACCATGGCAAATAATTAATTGTAAGAGTAATCTTGGCAAGGCCCAAGTTGTCACTATAACACCAAGAATATACTCAACAACTCATAAGCCAAATATAAAAGAAATTTATGACTTAGCATGAACTCATATACCCAATATAATATTAATAATATAATTTTAAGGTAATGGCCAAACCATGGTGTATAAAACCCCCTTGTTTGTATGACAAGGGACCCACCTCTATGGATACTCTAAAGTCTATGAACTTGTACATACTCTAATGCCCTGATAATAATAAAATAATAATATAATTTGAAGGTAATGGTTGAACCATGGTGTATAAAACCCCCTTGTTTGTGGGACAAGGGACCCACTTCTATGGATACTCTAAAGCCTATGAACTTGTACGTACTCTAACTCCCTTTGGATTTAAACATGTGAATCCCTAGGAAACACATGTTGTTAATCTTGAATCTATCTAGAGGATAACAACCATTTCTCCTAACCATCTAAAATAAATCCAAACAACTTAATAATAATTAATTAATTCAAACTATTTTAAATTATTAATTTTATGTATTTTTCATTTTATCAATTAATTTAATTTGATATATATTTGATTTGATTTGATATATATTGTAGATAGACTTTTGGGGTTGAATTCCCTAAATAAGTTGAATGCTTTAAGGTAGAGGCTTATTCTCAAAGACAAATGAAACATTTTGAATAATGATATAAGAGAATTGGGGAAAATATATAAATATAGGACAAAATTTAGAACAGTCAAAATTAATAATAACAATAATAATAAATTGATCAAAATTGAAAAGGTAAAGGAGCAAAAATAAAATAAAAAAACAAATTAAAAAAAATAAAAAAAAAAAAAAAAAAAATTAAAAAAAAAAATTGGTTAAAATTAATAATTAGTATCTTTAAAAAATAAAATAAAGTTCCGTTTAAAAAATAAAAAAAGTCAGGTGGAAGAAAAATAAAAATAAAGTAAAATGAGAAAAGTAAATAATAAAAATTAATTAAATTAATAAGCAATCAATGAAACTAATTTTTTATTATTATAATTACTAATAATTATTATTTATGGTTAAACTATTTATTTTTACTTTTATTAATTTGATTTAGTTTTTCTTTACATTGATATTGCATTATGTTTTGTTATTTTATTTTTATTAGCACAATTATATTAATAAATGTGGTTGATATACATTATAGATCTCAACTCTACAAAGTATTCATGTTGGTGAAGCAAATGGGCTATAAGCATGTTAAAAGTCCCTCATTCATGGATCTATGTGCGAGAAGGCTAGGTACTTTCACATGTGAAATATAAATGTCTACTAAATATCTTATTCTTATGATAAAACTATCACTCAAGCCATACTTATCTCAAAAATAAATAGTTATAAACTCAACAACTATTGAAAACTTATTATCAATGTGGTAATTCTACAGTGTATCTTATTACTTTTCTTATTTTATTTTTCTTTTGAAAAATTACCTCTGTATTGCTGTTTCCTTTTGTCTTCTTTTAACCTTCTATTTTCTATTATTTCTCTCACACTATTTATTTATTTTTTTTTATTTGATTTATTTTTTTTTTAACTAACAAAAACGATTAATTATTAATAACCCTCACACTTTTTAATTAAATTAACAAAATCTTAATTTTGATAATTACGCTCCAGACAAGATATTCTTTTGGGTTAATGTCATTCAATAACAAGGCTTGAAACTATTACAACAATATATACTCAATATTTATTATATCTTTTAAATTTTTTTTCACATGGTGAATTTGTAGTTTTAAGCGCAATTTGGGCAAGGCGCCAAAATCAAAAATGTAGTGTTGTCACGTATAACACAAAGAATACCCAACAATTCATAAGCCAGATATGTAAGAGAAATTTAGGACTTAGCTGCGATACTGAATCATATTCAATTAATAATAATATATAATAAATATTAATTTATAAAGTAATGCCAACATATGTTAACCCCTTGTTTGTGGGACAATAGACCCACCTCTATGGATACTCTAAAGTTTATGAACTTGTACATACTCTAACCCCCTTTTGATTTAAACATCTGAATTCCGAGGAAACACATGTTGTTAACCTTGAATCTATCTAGAAAATAACAACCGTTCCTCCTAACCATCTAAAATAAATCCAAACAACTTAATAATAAACAATTAATTTGAATTATTTTAAATTATTAATTTTATGTATTTTTCATTATCAGATTATATTTGATATATATTGTAGATAGATTTTTGGAGTTGAACTCCTTAAATAGGTTGAATACTTTGAGGTAGATGCTCATTCTCAAAGACAAATAAAACATTTCGAATAATGATATAAGAGAATTGGGAAACTATATAAATATAGAACAAAATTTAGAACAATAAAAAATAATAATAATAATTTGATAAAAATTGAAAAGGTAAAAGGAGAAAAATAAATAATAAAAAATCAAATTAATAAAATAAGAAAAAAATTGGTTAAAATTAATCATTAGTATCTTTTAAAATAAAAAGAAAGTCTGTTTTTAAAAATAAAAAGAATTGTGAAAGGCGGAGGAAAAAATAAAATGAAAGTGAAAATGGAGGAAAAGTAAATATAAAAAAATTAATTTGTAATAAATTAATCTTAAATGAAAAATTAATTTATTATTATTATTAATTATTATTAATAAATATAATTTATTTTTAACTATTTATTTTACCTTTTATTAATTTGATTTAGTTTTTTCCATATGATAATACATTATATTTTGTTATTTTATTTTTACTAGCACAATTATATTAATAAATGTGGTTGATATACATTATAGATCTTAACTCTACAAAGTATATCATGTTGGTGAAGCAAATGGGCTATAAGCATGTTATAAGTCCCTCATTTTTGGATCTATATGCTAGAGGGCGAGGTACTTTCACATGTGAAATATAAATGTCTACTAAATATCTTATTCTTATGATAAAACTATGACTCAAGCCAAACTTATCTAAAAAAAAATAGTTATAAACTCAACAACAATTGAAAACCTATTATCAATGTGGTAATTCTACAATGTATCTTATTACTTTTCTTATTTTATTTTTCTTTTAAAAAATTATCTCCATATTGCTCTTTCCTTTTATCTTCTCAAACCATATTACTCTTTCCTTTTATCTTCTTTTAACTCTCTATCTTCTATTATTTCTCTCACCCTTTTTTTTAATTTAACAAAAACTATAATTTATAATTAACGCTCACCTTTTCTTTTATTAAATTAACAAAATCTATAATTTATAATTAACGCTCCAACAATGAGATGTTCTTTAGGGTTTAATGCCATTCAATAATAAGGCTTGAACCATTACAACAATATATACTCAATATAGTTATTATTTTTATTTTTACTTTCACCATGGTGAATCTGTAATTGTAAGAGAAATCTGGGCAAGGCCCGAGATCAAACCTAGTGGTTGTCACTATAACACCAAGAATATATCCAACAACTCATAAGCCAAATATAACATATTTATGACTTAGCAAGAACCAATATACTCAATATTATAATAATAATATAATTTTAAGGTAATGGCCAAACCATGGTGTATAAAACCCCCTTGTTAGTGGGACAAAGGACCCACCTCTATAGATATTCTAAAGTCTATGAACTTGTACATACTCTAACGCCCTAATAATAATAAAATAATAATATAATTTCAAGGTAATGGCCAAACCATGGTGTATAAAACCCCCTTGTTTGTGGAAAAGGGACCCACCTCAATGGATATTCTAAAGTCTATGAACTTATACAAACTCTAGCTCCCTTTGGATTTAAACATGTGAATTCGAAGGAAACACATGTTCTTAACCTTGAATCTATCTAGAGGATAACAATCATTCCTCCTAACCATCTAAAATAAATCCAAACAACTTAATAATAATTAATTAATTCGAATTATTTTAAATTATTAATTTTATGTATTTTTCATTTTATCAATTAATTTAATTTGATATATATTGTAGATAGACTTTTGGAGACGGACACCTGGAATAAGTTGAATACTTTAAAGTAGAGGCTCATTCTCAAAGACAAATGAAACATTTTGAATAATGATATAAAGAGAATTGGGAAAATATATAAATATGACCAAATTTAAGAATGGTCAAATTAATATAATAATAATAATAAAAATTTGATTCAATTGAAAAGGTCAAGGAGAACAAATAAATAATAATAAATCAATTAATAAAAATAAGAAAATGGTTAAAATTAATCATGAGTATTTTTTTTTTAATAAAAAAATTTCAAAATAAGAAAATAAATAAAAGAAAGTGAAAGGGAGAAAAATAAATAATAAAATTAAATTTAATAAAGTTAATAAATGAAACTATTTTATTAATAAATTTATTTATAGTTATAAATTAATTTTTAACTATTTATTTTACCTTTTATTAATTTGATTTAGTTTTTTTTACATGATAATACATTATGTTTTGTTATTTTATTTTACTAGCACAATCATATTAATAAATGTGGTTAATATACATTATAGGTCCCAACTTACTATAAAGTTTAATATTTAGGGTTTTTGCAAAGTTCGAAAGCATCGAACTGCAAACAAACCTTCTAAACTCTCTAGACTAAATAGATTTGAATATACAAAGACAAATTTTATCGACGTCGAAATATACCTTAAGCTCACCACCTAAACACTTATCAAGGGTAATGTCGATCTTGGCCTTACAATTACCATTGTAACACTGAAATCACATAGTTACTGGAATAAAAGAGTCACATCTCAAAAAAATAGATCGAGAAAACTATAAACAAAACAAAGTAAAGATAAATTTTATAGACCACAAGACATATCTTAATCTCGCAACCTTGACACTAATCAAGGGTAATCTTTACCTTGTCTCCGGCCTTGGTCTTGATCTCCTAGATCTTGGCTTTGTTGTCATAGCTCTCAACCTTGAGGTCCAAAAAATTGTCTAGGACAATGAAACTTGCAAATCAACAATTACCATTGTAATATTGAAACCATAAGAGTAGCAAGAATGACAGAGTCAAGCTGTCAACAAACTCAAGTATATGAGGGACACTCTTCAGATA
The DNA here is from genome assembly GCA_000404065.3 of Pinus taeda. Taxonomy (NCBI): domain Eukaryota; kingdom Viridiplantae; phylum Streptophyta; class Pinopsida; order Pinales; family Pinaceae; genus Pinus; species Pinus taeda. The sequence continues at coordinate 4,411 of APFE031627760.1, read as the reverse complement.
TGCATTCGTCGTCATTCTCATCAGAACTATAAATCAACAATTACCATTCCAATACTAAACAACAAAGTAACATAAATAAAGGAGTTGCTTGAAAGAAAAGGATTGAGATAATTATAAACAACACAACATAAAGATATATTCTACAGACCCTATGATTCAAAAGCCAGAGGGCCACGTTGAAGACATTCATAAACGATTTGCCCAACTGAGGAACAATTTAGAACTACAAATTGACCACTACAATTGTGATCTTGAAATCCAGAGTAATAGTAAATTGAAATTGCAGATACCCCATCAAAAATCATAATTGATAGAATATAGGTCTTCAAGAGCACAAAATTAATATCTTAGAATAACCAACCAGAGGCCAATATATACTTAAATATAAGTGTCATTAAAGTTCAAATGATATACCTTCCAACAGTTTGGTCTTCTTGAACTTATGTCCATTGATGCAGATTCTGAACATTCTGAACTTGTGTCCAACGAGAGGGATCAAACAATATGACATACCTTTGCACTCTGAAGATACTTAGAAAATGTAACGTTGGTTGTGCTCTTAATCAATTTGAGTCTTTCTCCTTCCCATTCCCCTCCACGTTTCATTAATTATTTTTAATAAATTAAAGACATGAGCTAAAAAAACTGAAAAACAATTCATAAACCTTCCATTATGTCTATTGGATTGTGTATTAGACGAAAAATATTCTCAAATTATTAAATCTTAACCATTCATAATTTAAAATTTTAGAAATTCCTTAATCCTAATTCCAATATAAACCATGCATATAATATAACTAGTTCTACCAAATCTATTTTATAAACAATCTAATTTATTATTATAATATTATATATTAAACCATGCAATTATATATTTAATTAGTTTCTACCAATCTATTTTATAACCATTTAATTTATTATTATAATATTATATATTTACTCATTCTTTAATTAAATTGATGTACTCTCTTCTTCTTTAATCATATAATATTGTAATCTATTTTTTAATTTTATAGATTAATTTATTATTAAAATGGAAGGTGCAAGCAGGCCTGGAATTTCAAATCTCATCTGCCTGTCAAATGAAAATTTGATAACGTTTTTGTATTTTTCATGCCCTTCATTTTACGTTTTAGGCAAATTTGTGAGTGTCAACCTCCTTGTATTTAGAACATCTTTTTCGACTACTCTTGCATCTCAACTTTCATTAATGTCCCTTCGAGAATGCCTTGTTTTTTCCTAAGTTACTCTATGTGTTTCGATTCGTTGCTCTGATCTAAAATTGGTACAAATACAATAGGTTTATATAGGGTTTTTTAAATTGTTGTGAGATCCAAGTTTTCCATACTTAGGAAGATAAGTTGAGAGAATATCACAACTATATCTAACAAACACAATTAAAATTTAATCCTCTAGTAATAACATTAATGTAAGTTAGAGCTCCCATCAGTTATAGTTCCAAAGAATTTTCATGACCTAGAACTAGGACCAAGAAAACTCTAATAAACAAAGTTATTTTTCATTAAAGTTCATAGTCCCTCCATAATTCCCTAGTCAAAATTCTCGTTGGCTAAGGACTCTAACAAATATTTTTTGGTCAAATGTTGATGAGTGTTCCTATTGGAAAAACAGATTCATCAAAGAATAACTTTGACCAAGCCTATATCTCTGTGCCTTCTCTTTGAGTTCCTTTTATTGAGAAGTCATGCTAGTGATACTCCCAAGGAACTTTCCAAGAGAAATACCTTTGACCAAGGAACTATGACCAATGAACTACGATTGTCTTGTTCCCTAATCGATTTAAGTTCACATATTGATGTTGGGTCTTGTAAGTTAAAATTCAGGTTGATCATAGTTCTAAGGATTTTCTTGATTAAGAACTCTAACTAACAAAAGGATGGAGAACTGTAATAGATATGAGCGCTTTGATAAAGAAACTGCAACTAATAAGAACTTTGATTAATGAAATTAGGTCAACAAAAAATATAGCCATAGGAACCATTAGTCTGAAGGAACTTTTAACTAAGGAAAAAGAATAAGAACTTAGTTAATATTCCTATTGAATAGATTTCCCATCTTGATGGTCATTGTTTTATGGTACTTTATTTGCCATAAAATTTTACTATGATAGATTGAATTGTGCCTAATTATGGCCATGAAACTTTGACCAACAATGTTCCTATTGGTTAAAGATTCTAACTTTTAAAGATTCAAAAACTTTGGAGTTGTTTTTCACTATCTATACCCTCACTTTTGAATTTCTCGTCATATCCACTATGTAAACATGGATCAAGGAATCCAATTTGTTCCTTGTGTCTTTGTGCTCAAATTCAAATCAAAATTAACTTTAAATGTCTCATCCATCTGTCTTGAGAATTTAACCATTACCAACTCAAAATTAAAATCAAATTTTCAACATTTGATGAATTTTACTAGAAATTTGAACCACTGCCACCTTAAATGAGTTGCATCATATCATAGTTATAACATGTAAACTATTTTGTCAGATAGATGGTTTCTATGCACAAAAGTGTAACTATAAAATTCTACAATCTTGCATTAAAATGTTTATTACTAGCATAGCTATATGAATTAAATAGTTGGTAAATGCCAATAAATACCAATCCAAACAAGCATTGAAACACTTTTTTAATCATACATCTCAAGTTGTTAAAAAAAAACTAATTAAATTACAGCTTTATTATTAATATTAATAGTAAAACCCCGGATGCGGGTGTTATGTGATGCAATAATGGAGGAGGCGGCCTCATTAAATGCCAAGTGGCCGCCAGCTCAAGCCAAGTGGCCCGAAGCCTCGAGAAGGCAGTCATTCGGTCCGGCCAGCATTAATGGCGGAGGAGGGAGAATTACAGAGTGCAGGGGTATATCGGTCAGTTGCATCGGATCGACCATGAGAGGGGTTCGGCGAGAGGGAGAGCGAAGCTCTGCTCACAGAGAGTTCTGTCTGGTCACGCTGGTTAGTGGGGTGCCTGATTCTTGGATGTTAGCACCACGAGGGCACAGGCCCAAGCACAGACCTCGGCCCTCGGCTCCGGAGGCCCTGGTTTTAAGCCCGGTTTTGAAAGGAATTCGTGGCTCTGTGTTGGGAGAGGAAGCATGGTATATCGTTCAGTCTGATAGCTGCATGGTTCACGAACGCCCTCGACCTCCAGAAGCTCTGAGTGTCGCGGCGTTTCCATCCCTCGGTGTCCTGGTTAGAGATTTGGTCCTCTGGTTCTGGTCTGCTCGGCCCTCCGGCAGCAGTTCTCTCCACACAGCTCCTGAAAGGGCTCGGCTTTCGACCAGGCTGGTAAGCAAGGCTGCTTATTTTCATATTCCACCTCTCCTTCTGACTTTGGCGTGTAATTTGGTGTGTAGTCTGGTGCGTAAGCTGCTGCACGGGTCCAGCATCCACGGTGGTGCACAACAGTTGCAATCTCTGGGTAGTAGTAGATCAGTGTCGCTCACAGGATGCCACGTGAGCGGCAACATGGCGCTTGTAGACGGGGAGGCTCCAGAGGCGGTGCCAGAGGGCGGGCATCATCGCCACGCTCCTCAGCATCCGAGGAGGAAATCCGCTCACCCGAAGCTTGCCGAGCACGCGGACGAGGAAGGGGAAGAGGCAGAGTCAGGGTGTGTCCGTTCGGGAGGCATCCGGCAACCCGCTTCCGCATCCCGTGTCAGCTAGACAATTCGGTATACTATGTCTCGGTACGCATTGAAAAATGCGATCATGCGGCTCGACCAGAAGCCCATGCAGCACCACGACCACCCTCGCCTATTCCGGGTCAGCGACTACAGCCTCTGGAAGCCACGGGTGCAGTGGCGGGAGAACGAGCCGGACCAAGCGAGCCTGAGAGAGAAGACGCGCCATACACAGACACAAGCGCATCAGACTCAGACTCCTATGGATGCACAGTGGAGGAGGAGCAACCAGGTGAATTTATCAGTCCGGCGGTGGAGGAGCCACCAAACCCATGCACCTAGGCAAGCGGCTCAGTTGTTCGGGGCGGTATGGCTCTTCTGGGTTCAATTTTTGGTCGTTATTGTAGCTTCAATTGTCAGTCATGAGAGTCAATCTGCGTCTATAATTTCAATTTTAAAGTCGCTTTTAAAGCCTGTGTCTGTAATGTCGATTTTAAAGTCTGCGTCGGCAATGTCAAGCTATGTCGGTTTTGTCGGGGTCTGTAAGCTCCTCTCTCACTCTGGCAAGGAGAGGAAGGTTAAGTTTTGGCTGGTTCTAGTCTGGGGTTCAGTGATGGATGGTCCTAGTTAGCGGACAGTTTCATAGTTCCATTTTTCTCAGGCTCAGTATAGGTCTCAGAATGTTAAAATGCTCAAGTAGCCAACTCAGGGTGGCGGATGTAACTCACTGTAACTTTTTTGTAATATAATAGAATTAGGTCTGATT
>APFE031627759.1:0-16667 GCA_000404065.3 Pinus taeda | reverse complement strand
ATTGTATTTACACCAATTTGACATATATTAAGGCATCCTTATTCTTAGGCAAATAATTAATTGAATTTTCAACCCATGGTTTTTTTTTTAATTTATCTATGAAACAATCAAATATTTTAAGCATCAACTTTATTGGCAGAAGAAAAGAAATACAAAATTTATATCCATTTTTTTTTATGAGAAGAAGAAATATTTAGAAATACATTCAATGATATTGCTTAGATATGCCTCCATTATCTCTGGATCATAAAATTTAACCAATGTGAGTAGTCATTGTCCTTTCTCAAGTAGAATCCTTCAAAGATTATTTATGTGTTTTATTTCCTATGTTCCCTTCTAAGGTTATTTATGTGTTTGATTTCCTATGTTCCAATTATCTAGGGATCTAGGCCTATTTGATTTCTTTTAATTCACAATTATTAATCTTACAATACCATAAACCTAAGGGTAGCAAGCATTCTAAAGTTTCTAAAATATTGATCAGTTAATCGATTGTTCGTTCTTTTAAATATATATCAGTTATTCATATTTATTCTATGACTTTTCTCTAATAATCATCATTAGTTATTGGCCTCCATAGGTTCTTGGTTGTAAGATATTTTCCAAATAAGAAAGAGTTCTTGAACCATGAAGCTCTACTAAACCACCAATGTCATCCATTTCCCAATATTTTCTCTTTAAAAAAGCTAAAACAAAAAAATCCTCATCGTATTACTTATTGACTTTGGAACAAATGCATATAAACATAGCATACAAGAATGCACCCAAGAACAACTTTGAATTATCTTTTCTCTCATAACAAAAACTAAAAAATATCCTCATTGTATTAATTATTGTCTTTGAAACAAATGCTAGAAAAATATAGTATACAAGATTGTACTTAATGTACAACAACCATGCATAACGCCCACGTACTAATTTTGAACACTCTAAAAAGACTTCGCAAAATATATACGCTTTTTTGAACACGTTGAAAAGACTTGGCAGAATATATATATATGTTTTTCTGAACACACTGAAAAGACTTTGCAAAATATATATGCTTTTTTGAAGACACTAAAAAGACTTCGCAGAATATATATACATTTTTCTAAACACACTAAAAAGACTTCGTAGAATATATACGCTTTTCAGTGTGTTCAGAATTTGTACATGGTTGTTATGCATGGTTGTTTCATACATATATTGATATGTTTTATGGAAGTCGCGTATGTCTTCTAGGGTTTTGCAATATGGCTTGTTGATGACATTTCTTTTGTTTTGCTATGTTTGTTGTTGTCTGTCAATGATGTCTCTATCATGATAATCTGTGTTTGACCGTACTGGTTGAGTTGAGTTGGTTATGGAATTAAATGTTGATTAGTGAATATGTTATTGTGTTGTGATATGTAATTAGATTAATGATCTATGATTGATGTAGTAATTGTTTTAGTGGTTATTTCAGTATTACAGTGATTCATATTCAGCTGTCAATATATTGAGTTTTGTATGCAGGTCATCTTTAGAGGAATCGTGTACATACACAGGTGTGCTTCATAGAAGTAGCATATACATTTTGACATGTGTTTGATCAGGGTTTACAGTGACAACATTTGGTTTTTGTGATGAATAGTACATGGTCTAGTATACTTATGAGTGGTTATGCATTTTTATGATATGATATGAATTTCTTTGATCTAGTTGCATTGGTTGACAAAGATTCGGTGATTGATTTGATGATTCATTTGGTTCAATGATTGGGTGATTTGATTCAGTGATTGATTTGATGATTCAGTCGGTTCAATGATTGGGTGATTTGATTCAGTGATTGTTTTTACAATTGTTACTTGGTTTGAGCTTAATGATAGAAGTGGGTCCAATCTAAAAATATGATGAAAGGTGGCCTACATTTTTTATGTGTTGAGTCAGGTGGATCTAGTATGAAACATTATGAAATGTGGTAACCAAGAGGTGTTGATGGTTGGAGCCTTCGTTGAGGGAGTCAAAGGTTCCTTCGAGTAGTAGTTGGAGAATTTGTGCAGGGGGTAGGAGCTCCCTTTTGGTAGGAGTCGATAAATAAGATCAAGGGGTTGGAGCTCCCTTCCAATGGGTGCTGGAGAATAAGAGAAGGTTGTGTCTTTTACAGGTGGGTCCCTATATACTGGTATGAGTTTGCGCCAATACAAGATTGTAATATGTTTTCCTTTGTAATAAAAGAAGAAGACAAAGATGGTGACAACGATGGTTTTGTCCGACATTGGGTTTCCATATAAAACCTCAGTGTTCTATGTGTGTTTCTTATGTTTTGTGTTATCTTCTCTTTACTTCTCATGGTTTCTTCTTCGTAATTGAATAATGACATAATGATGCACTAGTTAAAGATGAATATTTGATGGAACATACGAAAAGTTAGTTAATTGAATATACGTGGCTTTAGTTCATAGGAGTCATGTATATATTTGGTTTGTATAAATGGCAGTAGCGTACAAAATGAAGAATATTAAATGAAAAGTTTAAAGTGATTTTAAAATACTAATTCACCAACCCATCCTCCCCCTCCCCTCTTAGTATTTTTCCCAACACTAAGAGATCTGAGGGAGGTCAAATTGCTTGGGGAAAGAGGTTCCTTGCTTGTCCAAGGAAGGAAAATTAGAATTTTTATGACAACCATTAAAGTGTGGTCGGTGTGCCTTTAATAGGTAGGTCTGCTGAAGAGTCATTGGGCTGAAGAGTCTAGTGAATGTGATTGTTCTACATGCATGTTAGTTTTTAATGTGTTGGTTGTGCATGCATTGTGATTATTATGTTTATCATGCATAGTAGGTTAGACATGCATTGTGGTGGTCATTATTGCAATTGTTTCATCGTGATGTTGTTGGTGTCATTATGTATATTATGCTAATACCAATTGATGTTGCATACAGGATAGCCTTCCATGAAACACACTAGGGTATGATTTGATTATGTCTATATTTGGTTTATCTAACATGGCATGTTTGCAGGTGATAAAAGATTAGATATGACGAGTAGAATGGTGGATTACAGTTCACGTGACTCTCCTTACAGATCATCCAAGTAGAAAGGAGGTGAGTATTCTCTTGATTTAGCAGATACGTTGAGAAGTTTGAAGCAAAATATCAGAAGTTGCAAGGCAGATAATAACAAGTTGATTGAGTCACAAGAAAGACTTGTCAAAGCTCAAGTAAATCAAGTATAAGGTAATGTAGTAATCCTTCATATCCTATCAAATTTGCATTGACAAGAACAGTTGAGGATCATCCATGGGCAAGAGGAAAGGACTAATGAGGAATATGATATCAGGTCTCAATCATGATACATGTTGGACATGGATGATACGTTGAGAGGTGGCAGATGGTTGGATACACCTGACAGGATGCATTAGAGGCCCTCCATCAATCCAAACAGTGACACCAACACTCCTTGCTACTCTGACAGTGGATGAGATGCCTCAAACCATTTACTATGTCTTTGAGTAAGAAGCCCCATGAGAAGTTCACCCATGTGCTTTTTGTCACCATACCTCTCACCCTACATCAGTCTTTAGCAAGAAAGAGAAACAAATGAAAACAACTACCCCAAACTCCACCCCTTTCAATGTTAGAAGCCATATGTATATGCAAGCACTTTTGTATATGCATATAGATATGCAAGCAGATATAGAGAAGTCCACTTTCATAAATGCGCTTTCATTCCTGCATATGAAACTGTCAATATATTTAATCTCTTTTTCATATTTAAGCATAGTTTCATTTCTAAGTTAAGTTCCCACCTACAACGATCATGTCGGATCCCAATTTTTATATACACACATATATTAAAGTGCACGTATATGAAAGAAATATTTTGTATATGTGTGAATTTTGTAATTGCACACAAATATAACAACATGCATATCTAACAACCACACATGTATATGCGGAAGCGCATATAGGAAAATATTTATAAAATATTATTATCATATTTGTTGTTCTCCTAATATTTCAAATTTTATAGGTACTCTATAAATGGGATCTCATGCAAAATGATGCCATGCATGTTCGCCACTTGTCATTTGTGAATGATTTAGCTAAATGATGTGTCAAAAACATTAACATCTTTTCATAAAATAAAATAAAATAAAAAACAAATTCTTTTTCAAAAATTTGAATTTCCTATATGCACTTTCATATAACACTTCATTTCTAAGGGCTTTAATGGAATCCATATGACCAAGTGCGGACAAGAAATTTAATAGGTATTTCACCTATTCATTTATATTCATATCCAAGCTTAATATTTTATACATTATATTTCTTTATACCCGAAGGCCCAAATAACCAAAAAACTTGTTATGTGTGAAATCAAGACCATTTTTGGAACCTCAACCAAATTCTTTTTCTTTTGATGAATTCAGATCATGACTTCAATCTCATGTCCATGCTGCCTACAACCCTAGACAATAGGATTCTTGCATGGCATGGTATGGTCCTACTTGAGAAAATTAAAATAAAAAGAAAAATTCTACCAAACAAATCCCAGTGCAAGTCTTGAGACTTCGGGAGTTCTCATGTAGAAATTTTGAGAACCAATCAAAACTTTCCACTTGGTTCTCTTGCCATGTCATGTCTTCCATGTCACTGCCACATCATCTCTTCCATGTCACTACCATGTCATCACTTCGATGTCACTGCCACCTAATCTTCCAAGTCAACACATTTCCATGTGTTATTCTTTGCTACCTCCATGTGTCATCTACTACCTATCCAATTAACCACCTAAAAGTGAAAAAAATGAGTGTCACGTGTCATCACCTTTGGTTGCCACGTTGATGTCCTCTGCCACCTAGACCCACCTGTCATTCCATCTATATCACCATTATGTTGGGATCCACATGTTGGCTAAGGTAAGGAAATATAGATCTGACTATTTTCTTAAGCATTTCTTGGTTGCACTTGTGGAGGCCCAGATGCCTAGATATAAACAAATTATCCAAATGTGTCATATATCTAGTTATTAATCCAATGTGATGCGCAGCAAAGGGCTTGATTACTAGATGCCTCAATGCATCCCGAGATGGTCTGGATTCAATTATAAGATGACAAGTGGTGGGCATGCATGGCCTCATTTTTCATGAGATACCATTTATAGAGTACCTATTAAAATTTGAAGTATTAGGAAAACAACAAATATGACAATAAGCTTTTATAAATATTTTCCTATATGCACTTCCAAATCTACATGTGTGGCTTTTAGATATGCATATTGTTATATTTGTGTGCAATTACAAAAGTCACACACATACAAAAGTTTGCTTTCATATGTGTGCAATTTAATATATGTGTGTATATAAAAATTGGGAGCCAACATGAGCATTTTAGGTGGGACCTTAACTTACAAACAAAACTATGCTTACATATAATGAATGTGTTCATAGTTGAGCATTTGTATCAAGTATGAATCTTGGAAGACTATATACATTTGTCTATGTTTTTCATTCATCATCATGAAGAGTTACTTGATCAATAATGAAGGCTTTGGTCTCTACCAACCTTTGTTGTTCTATTCTCATTTTGGCTTGAAATATTTTCCTTTCAAGGACCTTGACTTTAAGCCTTTTCTCCAATTATTGATAAGGGTATCAAAAATCGATGAAATATGTTAGGTTTCACATTATGTTTCCCATTGAATTTTTCCTAATGTTGATAGGCTTGTCAGTGGCTAGTGAAATATTTCGAGTAGCACATTATGCTACTCATCAAATTTCATTGATCATTGGTAGGTTTGTTGGTGATAAGATAAATATGTTGGTCACTTGTTATGTTATGCATCAAATTTTGCTAATGACCAATGAACTTGGGTGATTTTAGAAATTATTAAAGGGATATTTCTAGAGTCGATGAAGAGGGTATATAGGGACGGCCGAGCAAAAAAAATCACAAGCAGTGTATCTTCTGAAAAGGGCCAGATCAAGGGGTGGCCTACATGACAGAGGATACTAAGAGCCACTAGAACATAATTTTCAAAGAAAAAACTCTTTGACCATGAAAAATTCTGGAAAGGAGTTGCACCTTCATACAAGGAAGAGAAGGAGGTATATCTAGTGTTACCATAAGGGGAGTCATGGAAGGGAACTGTGAACTGGCCACCTTCAAGGTTTGAGGTTCCTAAGGGAAGAACCGGTCCAAAAACATCCTCAATTAGGTCTTCTAAGTTTGTTCTTGTCACAAAATGACCATCCAAAATGCTACCTTGGAGAGGAAAGCGTGCCATCAATGAATCCATTGTTTCCTAGCCACTAGGGGAGTTGTTGCTTACCTCGAGGACTGTTTGTCGGTGAGGTGAAAATGGTTTTACCGTCTAGTGGGTCCTCCAAGTAATCGACTAGTGTTTATTCCATAGTAAAAATATTACCATAGATGCATGTAACACTGACTCCTGTATTGTGTGGCCGTTATGGGGGAGCTTAAACTTTGTCTGTTAATCATACAATGTGTTTAGCTTTGGTGAATTTTTCATTGATTAGGAGGGTTAGACTTAACCCATTCTTCCCTCAAAACGAAAACCAAAACGTGGATGTATGTCAAGTAGGGGCTTACATTGAAACGTGGAAGCAAGTGGCAGTACTGAGACCTATCAGATCAAGTTAGTGGGTGCCATCAGAGGTCGTTGTTGGAGTAGAAGCCACCTACTAGGCCTCCACTCCTATTGTTCTTCATTTATATAATAAATTATTTATTGAATAAAGGCATAACTTAATTATTTATTAAATGAAGTTAGTGTTCTTCGTCAAAATCCTATGAGATAGCTCACTAGATAAAAATATTAACATCGTAAATATTAAAAAAATGCAAAACTCATCAATTATATCAGTAAAAGGAGCTCCTAAAATCTAACTATAAGTTGAAACGCTTAATTTTAGTTTTTTAAGAATTCATTTTCTACATTTAACCTCCATGCCTCAAATGATATTTTATTTTAAAAGTTATTACAAATTTTTCTCTTATTGGTTGGTTTCATGAGTTTGATATGAATTATATTAGTAGACTTGTTTATTTTGGAATAGGGATTCCATAATTTCATTTTAATTATCAATAATTGCTAGGTAAATGATAATTATTTAGCCTCCATGAAACATTCTAGAATATTCTTAATGATATTCACAAATCAAAAGTTGAAATTGATCTTCAACGTAGTTATTCCATTTTTGTCATTTTAATTGAATTGATTAATTAAATAAAAATGTCATTTGAACAAGTGTCATGAAATGAGTTATGGTTTTTGGGATATGATATTGATGAACCATGGTATTGGTCTATAGTATTCTAACAAAATCTATTTACAAATTAAAAATCTTCATGATAAAGTGACCTTTAATCCTTGAAAATTTTTGTTACATGTTTATTTAAATGCTGCGTATTTAAGTTATATGTTAATTCCTTTTATGGTTAATAATAACAATAATAATAATTTAATTATTTTTACAATTTTTGCACCAAGAACAACTGTATAATTCCCTTAGTGCTCAACAGGTTGACACGTGTTTCTTTTAAAATAAAAATAAAATATTCTCTAAATGAAAAAAATGTAGAAAAAATAAAAATGAAAATACATATTTGATTAATTTTAATTAAAAGTATTATAAAACATCAATGTTGGGTTGATATTACAATGTAGTGTGAATTCCAACAAAGATTTATTGGAAATGCATGTTTAAATTGGGTACCCTAAAAGAAGCTTGAGCCTCATGAGATTTTATCCTTCTAGCCTACTTACTAGATCTTTAGTTAAAATGAATTTATACCATGAGATGTATTATAAAATCTTTAAATACTTATTATGGATCGATGTTTATTAATACTTATCAATCATTTAATTTTTAAAACTATAATAGTATATGTTTTTAACAAAATTTGATAGTTTGTCCAAATACACCATAAAAACTACAATTTCATTTGGGCAAAATGTCATTTACGATCTTTCAAATTTAAATGGAATCGTCAAATACAATAATAGAGTCATGTTCGACCCCAAACTTCAAAACTAAAATATATACATTTCATTTATATATTCCTTTCCTGAAATATAAATATATTTCCACATTTTTATTTTCATTATTAAAATATGAGAATTTAATCTAAAATCATTAAGTAAAATAATAAATCTAAAAAAATATGTAAGAATTTAATTAATGATATTTATTTTTTACTTTTAATTATAAATATATTTCTTTCTCTTTCTTTATTCACATTTTTATTTACATTATTAAAAAATTAAAATGTAATCTAAAATTACTACGTAAAATAGTAAATTCCAAAAATAAAAAATAATCCCATCAATAATATTTATAAGATAATAATTCATTTTGCAAAAAAACCAAAGAATATGAATATGAAGTGAAGTTAATGACAAAAATCTCAAATTGCTTATTAACTCTAAGATACAAAAAGTCCAAAAGTCCAGATTGTGAGATCCTAAATATAGATTATGTTGCTAGTGGGTGTACTTCAATGGTGTTTGTTAAGAATATGCAATTTTTAAGCAAAATTCGTTTAATCCATATGAGAGATCTTCATGGCAAAGGAACTATCTTTGGTCATTACTAGAAGTAGTGAAAGAAAAAAGAAAAGATATTAGGTAAATCTAGATTTTTGGTGACTCTCAACTAATAACCAAATGGACTATCTGTCAAATCAGTATTGAGAGCATTTGACTTAGCCTTCTTTTACAAATCTTTCAAAATCTATGCAGTGTTTTGATTGAATGTCCTTTAAATCCATTGTCAAAGAACTCAACATACCAGAGTTAAACTATCAAATCTAAATTATATACATTTCATTTTTATTTCTTTCACTCTTAAATATAAATATCTTCCTTTCCTCATATATAAATATATTTCCATATTCTTATTTACATTATTAAAAGATGAAAATTTAATTTAAAATCACTAAGAGAAATAATAAATTTGAAAAATAAGAAAGAACCCGATTAATGATATTTTTTTTACTCTTAGTTATAAATCAATATCTTTCTTTTCTTATCTACATTTTTAAACTATTAAAATTTAATCTAAAATTAGCACGTAAAATAATAAATTCCCATCAATAATATTTATAACTATAAGATAAGAATTCGTTTTGAGAAATTCCAAGGAATATGAAGTAAACCACATTAGTTAGTTCGAAATGTCACCAAATAACATTGATGAGATTAATCCGAAAGACATGCTTATTACAATATGAAGTGAAGTTAAAGGCTAAAAAGATGAAATTGCTTATTAACTCTATGATATAGAAAGTCGAGATTGCGAGTTATCCTAAATATAGATTATGTTTTTCGATGGGTGTACCTCGATGGTGTTTGTTAATGAGATGTCATTTTTAAAGCAAAATTCGTTTAATCTAGATTAGAGATCTTCATGGCAAAAAAATCAACAACTAACTGTGAATTTTTTATTTATTAAGTCTAGATTTTTGGTGACTCTCAACTAGTAACCAAATAAACTATCTTTCAAATTAGTATCGAGGGACTTTGACTTACACTATTTATACAAATCATTCAGAATCTTTAAGTCTATATTTTTGGTGACTCTCAACTAATAACCAAATAAACTATCTTTCAAATTAGTATTGAGAGAATTTGACTTAAACTATTTATACAAATCATTCAGAATCTATGCATTGTTTTGATTTATTGTCCTTTAAATCCATTGTCAAATAACTCAACCCACAATAATTTAACTATCAAAAGAAGTTTTGGAATTCTCATAAAACATTCATTTATTGATAAATTTGTGATGGTTCCATAACGATGGAGTCCGTTTGAATGCATGAGGATGAACACATTGAGAACATATTCACTTTGTCTGCCAAACACACTAATGCATGTCTCCCTTGCCTGGTCTGATGCAAGTCATGCATTAATTCCTTCATTTTCATCCATCATCCAATGCCAAAAATTCTTCAACTTCCCTGCTGCCATGGCCATATTTAGTACGTTGTCGGCCACGATGCTATGAATAGCCTCCACAAGTTTCTCACTGGAAGGAACGAAGCCTCTCAAGATTGTGGATAGGAGCTATGCAAAGAAAAATGATGCACGAATCCAGAGCTTCTTTTCTTCCGTTTTCAAAACATGGGAACTCTGGATGATCTCTTCTTTTGGGAAAGGCTCCACAAATTTTGCCTGTTCCAGAAGATCTATATGGTTCAAAAGTTGATGAGACCTTCCAGTAATCAATTCATTTTCTTTCATACAATTTTTCAACCCTTACCATAACTATAGGGTCCAGATATTTCCTTAAAGAGTGCTCCGGAATGCATCTCTTACACTTGCCCTTAAAACCCCAGTTCTTTCACTTGGCTTGGTGCTGCAACAAGGGAAGGAGGTATCAAAGTAAGGAACAATGATCTCTTCTCTCCCGATGGGCTTGGAAACATGTATAAACATGGCATTTCCAACTACCAGCTAGCTCAAGTTCCGCAAGCAGGAACCATTAATGAGGGACGGCAACAACCAGAGTCTCGTATATTTCAGTTCTCAGAGACCAAGTCCAACTTCCATTATTTTGGATTTTGAAACAAAAGTCTCTACGCCTTCATCCAATGAGTTCAATCTTACAATTTCCCGAATGCAGTTAACATCCACTTGCAAAATTTCACTTTTTACTTCTTGGCCAGTAAGGATTTGATCGTCCGTCTTAAATAGATCTATGGCAGAAACTAAAAGGTCGCTGGGCGTAGAAGAATAGAATAAAGTATAAATTTGACGGAGCAATCTCTGCGATTTCCTGGCAGCACAGACTACCGCGGCCACAAGATCTTCTTGAAATGCTTTGTTCATTTTAAGCTTGTTGTCCACTGGAAACATGGCCATAGAAACGCTCTTATAAGCAACCGCGACGGTGTTGCTTACCAGCAAGAGCTGCCTGGTCCTTATTTCTTGGGTGGCGTAGAGTCCTCAGCAACGACTGTCTTTGGTTGTCTTGATCTCCACAGAACCCATGAAATCGGCCACTCTCGGAGGAGAAGATGTGCATCCGAGCAGGTAGTCCTAGATGTCATATTCGCCATTCAACCTCTGGGCCTACAGACTCTTGGCCTGGTAAAGGGCGTCTTTGTATTTCGTTCGTATCGACTACTTTTCTCCAACAAATTATCTCAAACATAAACAACATCATGAGACTGAGAGAAAATGAACAGAAGTTAATCCACCAACCAGATGATGCAGACTATTTCAGCAAGACGCAGAAAATTCCGCTGGGGGAGTGCCTGATAAAACGTTTGGGTATGGACTGGCTCAGCGCCTAGGCCAGGCTGCTATATGAGCAGATACTAGAGGAGGGATAACAAAAAATTTGCGTGCCAGTTTGAAATCGAAATAAATTAATTTCAAAAAAATTGGGCGCCATTGCTAATTTGAAATAGTGAACGGGGAGGTTTGAAATGGTAAACAATGGCATTGAGATTAAAACTGCTTTAACCAAATGATGTGATAGAAGTACGAATTATGGAGCTGTGTGGGTCAGAGCGATTAATCTAGCCACTGAAGTTGAAACCGTAATTGTGGCCGGAAAGATGATGGCTATGTATGGGTATGCATATTAAGAAGGCCATACACCAAGCATAAGGTACTGGCAACCAATAAATCTTATGCATTAATGGCCCAATAGCATAGGATTTATTGGTTGCCAAAGAAAATGCCGCCCGTACTCCTTGCTTTTTACTGATGTGACGTTATCACTAGAATTTCAAGATGGTAGGACCCATAATGTCACTCAAGTTTCAAGATATCAAAATCCTACATTTACGAATAATGCTCTTTGATGGGGCATCCTCAAGGAAAAGGAAAAGAAAATGCTGCCATATGCCTTTGCCTTTTACTTTACCTTTTTTCTTTATTCTGAAATTCAAGATACAATACCATACCATTACACACAGACACGACCAACTTATATTAATGTATTTTTTATATTATTTTTTAATTAGACTATTTATAAATGTATAAAAGTTAATATTTTTATTTATATATTTCATTTCAGATTTATTAAATTTTTAGTTAAGTTTAGTTAACATAATTGGTTGAGGATGAATTTTTTAGTAAGATGACCTAGGATCAAACCTCATGGGTGGTTGTGCCATGTTCTAGCAGGAAGATACTTAAAAATTCTAATGAACTTAAGACTAAGGTGACACAAAAAAAAAAATCTATTAAATTTTAAAAGTATCATTTTTTATAAGGGTTAGCGGAAAAATTGATAATTAAAAATTAAAAATAATTTAAACTAAGTCTCAATATATTTGATTATCATTTCAAATTAAATAATATAAATGATCATTTTAAAATTTATTTGTATATCAAATTAAATAGTATTAAATACTTTTGAGTGAAAAAATAACCACCTTCATTTGTTGAACTCAATTGGTAAAACTAAAATATTTATAAAAATATTAGATTCAATTTTCAAAATATTTTTGATAAAATTCAGTTTTCAGAGGGTGCTCATTGCAAATGAGACTACTTTAAGGGAGGGTGATTGTAAACAGGTGAGAGGATCCTTTTCATTTATTAAAAGAAAAAAGAATACCATGAAATGAGTTTTATTTAGTGAATAACAATAATATCTAATACTTAAGCGAGGTGTTTTTAGTGAGACTTTTTAGAAGTTTTTTAGTGGGTTTTTGTTGGTCTAATTTCTCTAAAATCTGGCAGGAATTTAGAGAAATCACAAGTTTGATGGGTAATCGTTGCACAATCGAACTGCCCTAGGGGTTTTTCAGGGCGTTGAATCCATACATACAATCAAAAAACCAGTTTAAATAACACAAATCAAGATTTCACCTCAAATTTTTCCGTCGGATTCAGCACCGAAAAGTCTCCAGAAAAGTCGCACTTAAAGACAACTCCATATTTAAGACCAATATTAATTGTTTTTTTAAATTTTTAGTTATACATCTTAAACTTAAAAAAAAAAATCAATAAATTATATTATATAAGAAAATTCAATTTCTTTTATTAATTAAATATTAAAAAATCAAACTTAAAAAATTTAAAATTTTCATTAAAAGTCATATTTATACCAAAGGAATATATATATAATATATATGTCATATTTATCTTATAAGGAATATATATATATATATTATAATATATATATATATATATATATGTGTGCGAAGTTTAAGATTGGTGGTCGTATTGTTGGATGAAAGGATGATTTGCTCAATAATAAGATGTTATCACCATATTTTTATAAAGCTAAATTGAAATAATTTGATTCCCCTAAATAATTTCCATCCTAAATCTCTAAAACCCTTAATTTGTTTATAACTTTTTTTTAGTGTCACACAAATAAAAAAAATTGTAACAAAGTGGAACCATCCATATAAGAAACATTGTATTTCAATGACAATAATGGTGCAATATGAAGTGAAATAGAAGCCAAAAGTTAAAAGCTATAGTATACACATGTTTCATGATTTAAGGTACCTTTAATTTAAGGATTAAAATGTTAGGTAAAATAAAATTAAGGGTTTGTTTAGTATATTGGCAGTTGTTGTCATTGATGTCAAGTGATGTCAAGTGCACGGGGAGCTTGTTGAGTTTTCATGTATGATGTTATTGATGTCTTGATTGTTTCTATTAACAATGTGCTAATCTTATAATGACTTGGTTGTTTGTTGAGTAACCTATATTTGAAGGCATTTTGTCTACTAGTAACTTTCTCAAAAGCACATGAAAAGTGCTTGTTTAGATATCCCCCTAGATAAATTTCCAGTGGTGTATGGAATTTAGTTTAACTCTCCAAGAGTGAAGGAAAATATGAGTTTGAAGTGATGCAATCTAGGCATGGTTTCGATGGGTCATGGTTCCAAATGGCCACTCGATATCTAGCCATTCAGGGGGTTGAGCTGGGCGAATATTGTTTGACAGGTTGGATGGGTAGATAACTGAATTGATCCAAGATATCAATGCTTATCTGAGCATCTGGGGTGTGGAAGGCACACCAGATAACACATAGCGAATGAAGTTAGATACTAGATTTCCCAGCGCCAAATCAGATGTCAACCCCAAATGACATGGCAAGGTGACTTAACAAAGATGATGTGGTAGAGGTTATAGTGTGGGTATGTGAACATTGGATCCAACGACGGAGAAATTATCTATCCAATGGTTCAGATTCACATTATGTGCACAACATGTCCAAAGTTTATGGAACGTATTGTGTGATGGATTCAATGATTGGGATTGCTCATATCCTATAATCCATATCGATACCAAACTCACACATGTGTGGTAATTAACGTATAAAATTCACTCTATTTGGTATCCAATGTAATGTGGATCCATGTGGACGGTAAGTGACAATGACATGGCAAACAGGTGGTAGAGCAATGATGTCACAACCAGAGGTAGTGATATGTGGCACCCATTTCAATAGTTTTGGGTGGACAAATGGACACATGGTAAATGACACGCGGTAGGTGTAATACGATCCTGGATACATGGCATGTCTTGGTTGGTTGGCATAGATGACATGGAAACTAAACTATGATGATGACAATGCAAGATCAGTGGCCTTAATTTGAATTGGGTGCAAAACCTACACATAGGATATTGTGTGGGTATTCACATGATAGATATAATGACGAAGAAAGAATTGATCCGATGACTGAGATCAACATTGGATGTAGACATGCATAGAGGTTAATTTACAGTCTAACATATGATAGATCTGACAACAAAGAATGAACTGATCTGATGGCGCAAATCAACATCATATGGAGACCTGTGCAGAGGTTAATGTATAGTTTGACATAAAATGGACCTAATGGTGGAGAAGGACTTAATCCAACATCCTATACTAACATCAGATACAGAACATACGTGAAGTTATGGACAAAATTGGGAGCAATGGATTCAACAACAGTGTGACATTGATGACAGGTGGTAGTGACAGGGCGGTGAATGGCATGACAAGTGGAAGATAGTAACATGGTAATGACGTGGACATGAAATGGCCCATAATCCATAAGCCATTGGTGCATAACGAAACTGTCATTCAGTGGGCTCAATTAACCTCATGTGGTGCCATATTGCATGACAATAAACTGTATAAGACAAAAAAAATTAGACCCCCCTTTGTTAAATTTTGGATAGTTTGGGGGCCTCGAAGTGACTTTGGTTTTGATTGGATCACATGATCAGAGGGCATTCTTTTGAAAAACAATGGATATTTAATTACACATAATACAAAAATCAAATTCCCCCTCTTGTTAAAGTTCAGATAGTCGGGGGGGTGGAGGGGGGGCTAGTGTGACTTCTTTGTTGTCGGTTATGATATGATCACTGGGCGCGATCTAGAAGTTGGTGGATATTTAACAAATTTGGTGTTTGGTGTTTCAGATGCCAAATTCATTTGAAGGCCAAGGGACACCAAATATGAAAAAGCCAAAAATATGAGATAGTTGCAAAATTTAAATGACGGGAATGAAAAATTCTTGCATTATCATGATTTAGAAGAATAAAAGGTTGTTGGAGACAATAGAAATTACGGTTATTCATTAGAGGGAGCGAAGCTGCATAAATTTATATAAGTTGAGTTTCTGATTGGATAAGTGATTGATGAAAAATAAAGACAGAAAGAGAGATAGTGGGCATGAGAGGACTGAGTAGAGGTTGAAACCACTAAATGTAATAAATATGAAGCAAGTAAGAGATAGATTGTGTAGTAAAGAGATGAGCAGAGGCTAAAATTGGAGATTGGGTGAGATATGAAGTTATTGCGTACAAGAAAATTGCAAAGAATTAAGGACATAGACGATGTTGCAAAGAAAATATTAGAGAAGTTGGGTAGAACTAATATTAAAATTGTCTATCAAGGGATTGAAGTCACTTTAGCTAGGTTTCTAAAAATATCAATAGGTCGGTGCTTGCAAATTGTGGGAGTTGGTGCTTCCAACAAGTGGGTGATTGCAAAGAAAAGACGATTGGAGCCTTTTGTAGGTTGGTGCCTACATAACTTGATGTAAGTTGAAGTCGGTGCTTGCATCTACAGTAAAACTAAAAGAATATTTGTGGCTTTCTCCTATATGGGTTTCCTCATAAACATCTTGTGTCCAATTCTTTATGTGATTGATGCATTGTTGAATGTTTTTTACTGGCTAAATAATTGTTTAAAATTTACACAATATTGATTCACTCTTGTCTCAATATTATTCTGGCTTCCAACAAATTTATCCACATAACGCTTTATAAGATGTTTGTGGAAGGTGGTCCTCCACAAATTAAAATATAAAATTGAATTATTGTATTACATATATAATAACTTAGACAGAAAGTAAGATTGATTGTATAAGTTTTTTATATATTTTTATGGGAAGTGGTATATCAAAATATATTTTAGTGGATAATAATATTTATTAGTATTTCTTAAAAATTAAAATAATTACACAGAGATATGCTCTTTAGCCTAGCATAGAAGAGATGGTGTAATGTCATGTCTTGTCTTAACTTCGTATTTACCAAGCCCTGAGAGGGATCAAATTTCTTATGGCACAAACATCTTTTAGAGTGAAAAGAGATTTCATTCCTCTCAATGCTTGATCGGAATTAATATAAATCTAAACTCCTTAGTAAAACTAATGAAATTTAATATGAAAAAGACGGTAATGAATTGTATTTCAAAATAT
>APFE031627756.1:356349-446648 GCA_000404065.3 Pinus taeda | reverse complement strand
GTATAAGGCATGTCTTATCTTGTTTACGTCACTGGTCCTTTTCGCATTTCCGCAGCGCAGTTTTATTGGCTGATTTTGCAGCGCAATGATGTTTTAGCTTTTTCGCAGCGTGTCAGTAACCAACCATTTCGTAGCGCATTTTGCTAATTTATAACTATCTGCGCTACGAAATCGCGGATTCGGGGATTTTGCAGTGCAGATTCTTGAAATGTCATGTCTGGGGGGATGAGTCATTGTGTCTGCCCGTTTATTGTCAGTTGACGACCTTTCCAAGCGATTATGAGCCATCATTCCACCAATAGGTTCATAGCCACGCACATAAAAATCATATTCAAACGATTTTGTAATGCATGGTAGTGTCATGATGTTTGTTAATGATGCATGAACTGACCCGCCTGTTTGATAACACTGTTAAATTGCAAAGGAGCCCGAGTTTCTTCCTTAAAGAACCTGATTGCAAGCGAGTCTGCGTTCCAAAATTTGAATTTGCCATTTGAGTTGAAGCTGGTGGTGTCTCTCTGTGCGAAAGATTTCAAAGCGAAATGGAGAAGAAGGGGCATCGGTCTGGAAGATGTCAAAGAACAGAACCTGTGGGATTGGATCTTGCATTAAGAGATGAAGGTGTAAGACAAGCTTTTCAGGATGCTGGTTGCTGGACATTTTGTGAGAAGCTGTAGGGTGGGCATGCTGAGGTAACAAAAGCATTTGCCTTAAATTTTACAGGTTTAAGTTCTAAAGTGTCTATGTTAGAATTCCCAGTATCTCCAGAGGCTATTGCTAAAGCGACTGAAATTCCGAGAGGAGGGCAGGAGTGGTTTAAAAACTTCAAATTTGATATGAACCCCTGCAAGGAATTCTTGAAGGAACCTTATGTGAATGAAGATCTTACAAAGGCTGTGCCAAGAAATTATGTGAAGGAACACTATTCACTTCTCCTTACATGTATTCAAAAGTATTTAACATGTGAAGGGAGATATACTAAAGTTTACTCCTATCATTTTAAGTTGTTGTTGCATTTTACAGGCAAATCATCTATAGATATCCCATTCTACTTGTTTCGTAGTCTCAGCAAGATGTGTGATAAAATTCAATTGAAGAAGGATAACTATGAGACATCACTGTTTCATCATGGTTTAGTGAAACTGTTAGTTTTGGATGGTCTGCAGAAAATTGGTCGGGATTGGAATTCCTTTATTTTTATGGCTGGTTTTCAGAGTAAGACAGGCCTCACCCCATTGCTTGTTAGAGAAAGAGAGGAGTCAATTGAGGAACCTACTCTTGCTGAGCTTAAAAAGGAGATAAAAGATAAGAAGAAGACCAAGACCAAATTGCAGAAAATAGTGAAGCCATTGGTTATCAAAGAGCCACCTCAACCATCATCAAAAGAGAAGGTCAAGCACGAGAAAGATGTACCTGGATCAAGTGGGGCTGAAAAGGTATCAAGAGTAAAGACCAGAAGTCAATTAAGCAAGGAGAAGGGCAAATCAGTAGCTGTTGAGGAAAGTCCAATATCAAAGGCTAGTTTGAGTGATTTGCTTGAGGCTATTGAATTTGAACAGGCTAAATCAGTGAATATTGAGCCAATGCACATTGACTTAACTCAATCATCACCAGAGAGCACTAAAAAATCAAAGGCTTCGAAGAGGTTAAGGTTTGATGAACCTCGTGAAGAATTTGTGTTCAAACCACGAAGGCCAGTTACAAGGAAACAAATTAAAGAGGCTGAGAAAGTGCATGAAGAGGAGGTAACTGTAAAGATGCCCAGAATAGAGGAAGCTGAACAACTGCCCAAAACAGAGGAGGCAGAGAAAATAAAGGAAAAACCTTTTACAAGAAATCAAGCAAGAGAAATGGAGAAATAATCCAGAACAGAGGAAGCAAAAGAAATCAAGAAAAAAGGTCCAAATAAAAAAATCACCATTTCTCAAGAAGGAAATACCACATCTACAAAGGACTAGTGGAAGGAAACTGAAAAAGAAATGACTGAGATGGAGAGGGCCGTAGCTGAAATCGCAACCATGGAAAAGGAGGTTGCAAAATTGAAAGCACAGCTAAATAAATTAGCTGCTAAATGAAATTGCCAATTCTGAGTAAGGTATCTTTCTAAGTTTTGATCAATTTTGTTTAAACTCCATCATTTTGAAGTCATCTAGGTCCCTAATACTTGTAGAAGAGGTCTGAGGAAGTCATGAGTTCAAGCAATTCAAGGCAAATACACTCTGTTTTAGCAAAAACAGCAGTTTCATAGCGCGCTACGAAACTGCTGTAGGTGCTGTTTTATGGGGAAAATGAACAGGTTAATGACGAGGTCAACAGATTTTTGAAGGAAATGCCTAAGGAACATCAAGGAAACCACATAAGGCTAGCAGAGCCATTCAGATAATGACAAGTGTGCATTCTCCATAAAGGTGAAATTTTTGTCTTAAGTTATAGCTTTAATAAAGGTAATTTATAACCGGTGGTTAGGGTTTGGTTGGAGATGCATACGAGGATTTGGGCTTATACACCTATTCAATCAACAAGGCTTCCAGCATATTTGGGAATATGGTTATGCTCGTCAATTTTGGGGTATTAAAGAGCTGGGAACATATTGCTTAACTTTCGAAGGATGGTGGGAAACAAGGACCGGAAAAACAGGGGTTTGTTCTTATGATCAATGAACCATCAGCACATTCAGCGTCCAATGCTAACCTTGTTCCTTGCATCCTTATCTCAGCTATCACGGCCAAAACTAAAGGAGACAGCCGTCAAAGGCCAAGAAAAGAATCATGTTACGAGGATAATAGAATTAGAGTTTAAGTTTGATTAGGACTCTTTGTAATTACAGCTCAACACTTAGTGGATTTAATGAGTCTGTTAAAAATAGATAGGGGTAGTTAATGACAGTCATTGAGCTCCCCTCATGCTGGAGGAGGAGGCTCAAAGTAGTTAAGAATGTTTTTCTATATATAGATGAAACTCTGATGTAATGAGGGTTGGATGTTTATGAAAAAATAGAGTTTATATTGGCTTATGGAAAAGACTTGTTACAGTAATAGAAAGGACTACTTTTTCTTCTCAAGATTCATACTTTGTTCAAATGCTCAAGATGTATGTGGCTTTTTCTTATCCTTTATATTTTACAGCTCTATAGATATACAATCACTCTGAATTCACCTAGTTGCTCAGATTTCCTGTGTATATTTATGAGTTGAGGTTCATTTGAGAAATGTTTTGAGTGTTTAGACATTACATGCCTTGACTTCCATGAATGAGTAGTTAATAGTTTACTGGAATGGTGTTTGACTCCATGAGCCCAATGGAAGAAATCTTATGTTGTATTTCCAACCATCATGTTTATTAAAGTTCTCATTTCAAGAGTTAGCCCTCTTAGTGTTAATCATAATCAGTAGTTTATTTTGAGAGAGCCCTCTCAGGTTAGGGAGGCTAATCCTTAGCCAAGAGTCTAGTCTGAAATAGTTACATAGAGTCTAACTGATTAGCAGCCATCAGTACATGATTTTGTGATAACATATTGTTCCCACTGTATCAACACTCCCCAAAAGTCCCAGGAGCTAGGCAAACCTACTCTAACCATATTTTCAAACTTTGTGTTGAAGGAAGCCGCATTATTTAATACCACCTCTAGGCACACCTCAGCTTTAACCCTACCTTCCTCCTTCTGGAAAACGTTAGGAATCTCCAAGATAATAGTTACTCTATCCACCACATCTATAGGCCTCACTTCATCGAGTGGTCTCTCATTCACAAAATGAATGAATCTTTTGGAGATTTACGAGTTCTTTTCTACCTCCTCTTTGGCTAACAGGATGAAGCCTTCACAATCCTCTATTACAATCATTTTTTCATCCACCAATATTATGTCTCCTAGTGGTTCATTGCCTCTTCAATGATTTCATCCCAAACTACTCTCTTAGCTTGCAACAGGGACATTGCTAAAATTGGTAACTAGGGCCAAACTCCATGTGTGTCATCTTATTTATGGCAACTGATATTTTTCTTGGATGCCTCTCATCGAGAGGTGTAGGATTGATCTAAATATCATCCAATTCCGATAAGTACTTATGAAGATATGAATTTATTTTGATTATGGACAAATTGTCAAGTCGAACAACAACTTATGTAGGCTTAAAAGCCCAACAATCATGTCTATTCAACCTCTACGTTTTAGTATAAATAGAAGAGGAATTGAAGTCATTTGTCACACACACACTCACCCTTGTGATCTCACTTCATCCTATTTTGAGTTTGATGAAGATGAGAGCTAGAGGGAGTGCCCTAGGGTATACGTTGCCCTAAATAACATGCCCTAGATCTAAATGCAATCATGGGAGAATAAGCTCTATGTTGCTCAAAAAGCTAGAAAAGTCGGAAAAGATGGAACTGTCAAAAAATCTAGAACTACCGGAAAAGCCGGAGCTATCAAAACTGCCAAAAAAGTCAGAACAATAGAAAAGCCAGAACTGCCAGAAAATTTGAAACTGCCAGAAAAGCTGGAACTGCTAGAATTGTAGGAAAAGTTGGAACTGCCGGAAAAGTCAATTGGCAGTAAATCCAGAACTGGTGGAAAAGCTGGAAAAGCCGAAACTGTTGGAAAAGCCGGAAAAGTCAGAATTGGCAGAAAATCCAGAACTGGTGGAAAAGCCAAAAAATTTGGAACTGCCAGAAAAGTCGGAACTGCCGAAAATGCCAAAAAATCCAGAACTGCCAGAAAAGCCAGAACTATCAAAAAGTCGGAACTGTCGAAAAGCCAGAATTGTTGGGAACTGCCGAAACAACCGGAGTGTCTATCTCTGAGGGAGAGCAACATGCAAGGGATAGCTAACTAACATTGGGACAATTGTATGGTAGTTAGCAGCAAATACACCAATCATGAAATGTTACAGCTAGCATGCAAGCGACAATTAGCATGTAACAACAAGCATGTTAAGGACAACAAGCATGCTAGGGACAACAAGCAAGCAAGGTGTAGCCAACACATAGGTCAAGATGGAAAAACGGTGCAGAAATGGCACATAATGCAGTACAGTGATGGGTACAGTCATGATTAATGAAGCGTGATGAGATGCAGCATAGTGATGATGGGTGCAACATGGTGCAACATGATGATCAAATGCATCACAACGATAGGTGAAGGATTCACCTTGGAGAATCAGTTGAAGTAGGATGTCTTCAACTGATCTCATGTATCATCTTCTTAGAGATGATCTATGCTCTTATCTAGATAAGTCAAAGTGTTGACTTTTGTTGTAAACATACTATCTCTCTCTCTCTTTGCTGAAGTATTGAAGAACATATAAGAAGAATTGATCAAGGGTTTCCCCACATTGCGGTTTGTCCCTAGCTAGTGCCACATCTTGTATTCTCTTGTCTTGGCTTGTTTTCTTCGATTTATATTTATGTTCTATCTGCAGTTTACTTTAATGTTGATGTGATTGCTAATCTGGAAACGATATTGAGCTAACTATGAAAATTGAAATAAATTGCTATAGCATAGAACATACCTAAAATTAACATGGTATCGGAGCTGAGGTGAAGACAATGCCCAAGCAAGAGTGAAAGAGCAATCACCAGAGATAGTTGGGAAAGGACAAAAGGATCAGTGGATTTCTCATCCCTCTTCAAATTCACCAAGGGTGAAGTTGAAGTAGAGAATATTATTGGAGTGGCACAATGGAATATGGCCTACTTAAAGATCACTTCATTGGAAGATCGGATCTCAGGGTGGAAGGAAAGGAAGATAACTAGTTCGGCCATTATGCAAAGGAGTATATGAATGGCAGGGACACATCATTTGATGATGATAACAATAATTCCAGGGACATCTTCAATGATCAAAGGAATGACAGGTTAATTCCAGGGACATCTACAATGATCAAAGGAATGACAGGTAATGCAGGTCATCAAGGAAATGCCCGACTCTTCATAGAAAGAAAGGAACCCCAGGTATGAAGAATCAAATGTTGTTTCTGATAAGATAAAGAAGCGTTATCTTGTATTGGCCCTCTCATTTAGATTCTTTGGGAATCTGGCTTATTGATTGTAGTGCTTCAAGGCACTTCATCGGATAGGTAGGTGCACTCTCTAATTTGGTAGAGATGGAAACAATCATGGGATTACACTTGGAGCCGAAGCCACTTATCCCAGAAAGGGTGTAGGGAATGTTATCCCTCAATTAAATGAGGGTAACTCAATTCATTTATAGAATCTCTTTTATGTACTTGATCACAAGAAGAACTTGGTGTCAGTTTCAACAATGGAAGTCAAAGGTTTTAGGGTGGCACTCATCAATGGAAAGGTACGTGTTTGAAAATAGAACTTTTGTAGATGTTTCTGAGTTCAAGGTTGTATCAAGTTGCAGGAAGTCCACTGGGGACCATGTCCATTAACACATAGCACCGAAGTTTTATGAGTGAGATGGTGATGGGGATGCCTGAATTCAAAAAGAGCATGAAAGTACATGTCTGAGATGTACCAAAGGAAAAGCTTACAAGGGGACCATTCCCCTCATGTGGCAGGTCCACAGGTTTGGAACAACTCAAGAAGTTTGAGATTCATGATTGGGAATCTCATGTATATAGGTGGAAGAAAGCCCTCTATGGCTTGAAGCAAAACTTCTTGGGCATAGTATGAGAGGATTGATAGCTGTCAGATGACGCTGATATCCACTAGGAGTGAAACCAATCTAAACCATTACCCGAAGGTTGTGGATGATAGACCTCTCATACTGGCACCTTATGAGGATGACCTATTTCTGACAGGTGCAAACCCTCTCATTTGCAGAAGTAAGAGGGAGTTGGATTCCGAATGTGGAATGATAAACTGCAAGCCTGTGACTACCTCGAGGATATTAACTTTCAGAAGTTATATGGTAGTGATGTCGGACCAGATTTGGGAAATGCCTCTGAGTTTCATAAACTCATTCACGTTGATGTTCTTGGTGAACTTCTGTTCAGAAATATGTTTTGCAGTTAGCATGGTGAGCTCATATTTGGTTGAGGCCCACTGTATTGGTGCCAAGAATCTTCTGAGATATATTCGGGGCACAATCTCTCATGGATTGAGATACACTGCCAGAAATATGAAACTACATGATTATTCGAATGTTGAGTGGGCATAAAGTGTGGAGGATCACTAGAGCACTTCTCACTGTTGGTTCTATTTAGATTCTACTTCAATATCATGGATGATCAAGAAGCATAAGTGACTTGCTATAAGCACCGCCAAGAATAAATACACAACTACGAGTATGATCTTGTGTGAAGCTGCATGGTTGCAGAAGCTCTTAAGTGAGCTGTTTGTACACATGATGAATACCACTGTGATTCTCTGTGACAACCATAGGTGGGATTCGATTATTGAGGAATCTCATATTCGATTATTGCTCCAGTAGATAGACATCAGACACTGCCTTATCTGGGATATGGTAAGTCGATGAGTGAGGATGCTCCATCACATTGAGACTGATGTATAGGTTGCAGAAATTTTTTGTGAAAGCCCCGGGGAGAGGTCAAATATGTAACTTTCCCGAACGAGTTGGAGTCGTTGAGAGACCTTCTTATAATGGTCTTGCATGTTGCATGCATTGAGATCTGGGAGCTCTGGGGGGCTTGGGGACTTACTCGATCAATATACGACCATAGGGTGACTCACCCTCCCCTAGTGGTGCGCTATGGAACAAGATGATTCTTTCTCCTGTGGGCCAGGATGATTCATTCTCTTATGGACCAAGATGATTCGTTCTCCATGTCGATTGTGGAACAGGATGATTCATTTTACTGTGGGCCAAGATGATTTTTTCTCCATGCCAAATGTGGAACCAGATGATTTTTTCTCCATGGTGACTTTGGAACAGGATGATTCGTTCTCTTGTGGGCTAGGATGATTCGTTCCCCGTGGGGACTGTGGAACATGATGATTTGTTCTCCTATGGGCCAAGTTGATTCGTTCAACGTGGTGACTGTGGGCCAGGATGATCTGTTCTTTGTGGCATTCAATGACAGGATGATTCATTCTCCTGTGGACAAGATGATTCATTCTCTTGTCGAGGCATCCTACCCATGCAGTCTAGGAC
Source organism: Pinus taeda (assembly GCA_000404065.3). Lineage (NCBI taxonomy): Eukaryota > Viridiplantae > Streptophyta > Pinopsida > Pinales > Pinaceae > Pinus > Pinus taeda. Next base: position 438,574 of record APFE031627756.1, on the reverse strand, counting down.
TCATGGGAAGTACCTCTCATCTGATCAATGAGCAAGGAAATGAGGATAGGGACCATAATAGTTCTATCGATGGACACATCGTTGTATCTACCATACTCCCTGTGCTAGGATGACCTCCATTGATCTGGGATCAATGAAACTAATTTGGGATCGGTATCAGTGGTTTGAGACACTCTCTTGTGATATTGATCTGCGATCAATGAACTGATCTGGGATCAATATGAGTGGTTCGAGACACTCCCTTGTGATATTGATCTGGGATCAATAAAACTGACTTTGGGTCAGTAGAGAATGGTATGAGACATTCTCAATCAATTCTTCTTCTTCATGGTTCAGTAGAGTAGAGAAAAGCAAAATAGATCAAAGTAGAGCAGAGCAGTGCAAGGCACTGATGGCAGAGATAGTTTAGTTGGACAAATGGATCAACATATGGAGTTCTCCCTAGTTGAGAGGGAGTGTTAAAATTGGAAACTAGGGCCAAAATCCATATGGGTCATCTTATTTATGGCAGCTGATATTTTTCTTGGATCCCTCTCATCAAGAGGTGTAGGATTGATCTAAAGATCAACCAATTCTGATAAGTATTTATGAAGTAATGAATTTATTTTGGTTATGGACAAATTGTCAAGTCGACCAACAACTTATGTAGGCTCAAAAGCCCAAAAGTCATGTCTATTCAACCTCTAAGTTTTAGTATAAATAAAGAGGACTTGAAGTCATTTGTCACACACACACTCAATCTTGTGATCTCACTTCATCTTGTTTTGGGTTTGATGAAGTTGAGAGCTAGAGGGAGTGCCCTAGGGTATACACTGCCCTAAATAAGATGCTCTAGATCTAAATGCAGTCATGGGAGAATAAGCTCTGTGTTGCTCAAAAAGCTGGAAAAGTTGAAACTGTCGGGACTACCAGAAAAGCTGGAACTACCAGAAAAGCTAATAAAGACTGAAAAGCTGGAATTGCCGAAAAAGCTAGAACTGCTGGAATTGCCGAAACTACTAGAATTGCCGAAACTACTAGAACTACTGGAAAAGTCAAAAAAGTTGGAAAAGCCAGAACTGCTAGAAAAGTCAGAAAAGCTGAAAAAACCAAAACTGTGAGAAAAGATGGAATTGCCGAAAAAGTCGGAACTGCCAGAATTTCTAGAAAAGCAAAAAAAGACGGAACTACTGGAACTACCAGAAAAGATAGAAAAGCTGGAAAAGCTGGAAAATTTAGAAAATTCGGAACTACCGAAAAATCCAGAAAAGCCAGAAATGCTGGAAAATCTGAAAAAGCCTGAACTGCCAGAAAAGTTAGAACTGTCGGAAAAGCTGGAACTGTCGGAAAAGCTGGAATTGCCGGAAAAGCTGGAACTACTAGGAACTGCCGAAATAACTGGAGCATCTATCTCCGAAGGAGAGCAGCATGTAAGGGAAAGCTAGTTGGGATAGTTGTATGGTACTTAGCAGCAAATACACTAACCATGCAATGTTACAACTAGCATGCAACAACAAGCATGCTAAGGACAACAAGCATGCTAGGGACAACAAGCAAGCAAGGTGCAACCAACAATAGGTCAGGATGGCAACATGGTGCAGCAATGGCATATAATGCAGTACAATGATGGGTACAGTCATGATTAATGAAGCGTGATGAGATGCAGAATAGTGATGATGGGGGCATCATGGTACAATGCGGTGAGGTGCATCATGATGTCGAAATGCAGCACAATGATAAGTGAAGGAGTCACCTTGGAGAATCAGTTGAAGTGGTATGTATTCAATTGATCTCATGTATCATCTTCTTAGAGAAGATATATGCTCTTATCTAGATAAGTCAAAGTGTTGACCTCTGTTGTAAATGTATTCTCTCTCTCACTATTGAAGTATTGAAGAACATATAAGAAGAATTGATCAAGGGTTTCCCCACATTGGGATTTGTCCCTAGCTAGCACCACATCTCATGTCCTCTTGTCTTGGCTTGTCCTCTACTATTTATATTTATGTTCTATCTGCAGTTTACTTTAATGTTGATGTGATTGCTAATCTGGAAAAGATATTGAGTTAACTGTGAAAATTGAAATAAATTGCTCTAGTGTAGAACATACCTAAAATTAATAGACATGTTTCCTTTCAGCCTTTCCTTTAGATTAAATATCTCTTGGTTTGCTTCCTGTAGTTTTTTACCAATGATTTATGAGTTTTTCCTAGTAGTCTCCAGTTGCTTCTCCTTCTACATTAAGCCTTTATGTGCAACATCTAGATCATTATGTAGCCTTTTAAGCTCCCCCTATGAAAGATGGAGTTCAGTGAGGGTCTTAATGAACTGTTCAATTGGATTTTGAGGATCTTCAAGCACTATCATTGCACATATATGAGAATCTATTCTCTTTTGCATCTTAATTTGCTGCTAATTTAGGGCCACTATTTCATTATTTATGTCAGTGAGATCATTGGAAAATATCGCCTTCTCTTCTTTTACCTATGGAAGCTCCTTGGATTGGATATGATCATTACCTGGCATCTTCAACTTATGCCTCAGCTCCTAGATTTTTGTTTGGGAACTTTGAAGGAGAGCTCCAAAAGCAACTTTATTTTATGGATTCACTCCTAGCTTCATGATTAGCTCCTTGAAGCTCTCACTCTACATGTGGAAAGCCCTTGAGTTGGCTCTCTCTTGCTTCAACATGGCCCTGCAACCTTTTCCAGCAAATTCCAAGCCTTGTTGATGGTCATTTTGTTTTTGTTGAGCTCACAATACAACATCTCTCCAACCTGCCTATGGAAATTTATCTTGTCTAGTAGGGGAACACTTGTTAATTCCAATGAAACATCTAAGGATTTAAAATGAGAACTCGAAGGTAGAGATTATGCCAATGGCTGCTGTAGTGAAAACTTCATCTAATTTCTTTCTAAATCCATAGCAAGCAATAGTTCGGTCTAGTATGGAACTGAGTTAGATGCCATTTGTTACTACATCTCCTCTCTCACCTTGGTATTTCTCTCTTCAATGCCCTTTCCAGTAGGCCAACTTGACCTAGTATTAGCTGCAATTCCTTTTTCACCTATGATAGCTACCTCTGAAGAGGATGAGGCAACAAGTAGTGATGGATCCTCTAGGGTCACTTGGAAACCCGATTGACTTGGCGTACTCCTATCTTTGGAGAGATCCTAACTCCCTTTCCTAGCCTATATATTCATCCTCTCCCATTCCCAAATGGTTGGTCTATGTCTATTTTCACCCTTATGCCAAGATTGTGCATATATGTTACTCATTTGGCTTGGAGAAGGAGTGCTTGGAGAAATGAGCTTGGACTTGGATATTAATTTCAAGGAGAACCTATCAACATCAAGGCTTGGTTGTATGCTTCCTTTTATTTTCTATTAATATACAATTGTTGGTTCATTTTCCATTGATGTGTATACTTATTTATCATCTATCTTAACATTCATTGATCAATTAAATAGGTTGCCTTTGAATATGTTGTTTGTAGTTGCATTCCTTGTTGTGTTTTGTTCTCCTGTGCTAGTGCATAAATGCTATGAGCAGTAGGAACGAGCCCGCGACGCAAGTGATTCGAGATCTTCAAAAAAGGATGACTTGATAAAATCAAAACGTGGTAGGCCATCTTCTTCCTTTCTTTTCAATTGTAACCTAGGAAAGTGTTTGGTAGATTGTCACTTAGGTTTCCAGACCCACTCATTGGGCTAGAGGGATTGTCTCTGTCCACGGAGAGGATTTAGCTAGAGAACAAAATGGTGACTCTACTGGATAATATGAAGAGACAAATAACCAAAGGTAAATGGGGGAGCCTGAAACAATTTAGTTTCTGTTCAATAGTGGTTACTTTCTTCCTAGATCGGGTGCCCTTGTTTTGGAACCAATTTGCAGAGGTACCAGATCCTCTCCCCCAAGATCTGAGGCTAGTGTGGTGGAGTAAGATCATGCCCTGAGGAGGAGGGGGCCAATAGATGCATTTCCCTCCCCAGGTTTTCGGTAGGCTACATTGCCAACTACTTGTTGTGGAAAATTATTCTTATGTCGGCACAAATTTCATATGGGATCTGAATCTATCTCTGCCACAAGGAGAACAGTGGATTGATGCATGTAAAACTTTTATTTTTATTTTTTCAAGTTTTATTAATTTTTTGTGAAAGTGTAACTGAGATGTAACTTGTGATAAATGTGCAGATGTTGGATTGGATAGATTTCCTGGCATGTTTCCAATAGCACTGCGAGAAGCCCATCAGATAGTAGGTGCTGACTATGAGGAAGGGGTGGACCCCTTAGTAGAGATGGAGTACAACCTGGACATGATTACCTCAGGGATACCATAGTATGCTACCATAAACGAGGTGCCACTGCGATGGCAGAGACACATCGTAGGAGTATCAATGAGATTGCATTGGTTGTTAGGCTGGGTAATCAGAGCAGTCTCATGCTACCATGATCATCGTGCGGGCTAATAGCCTTTCTAGTTAATTTTACAAATTTTGTAGGTTTTGAAAGCCAAGTGTCTCAAAACACTTTATTTTTTGAGATTTTGATGTAAACACTCTCACAAACACGATAATATATATATATATATATATATATATATATATTATTATAATATATAAGATATATATATATATAATATATATATATAGATATATATAATATATATATATATATATAGATTTATATATATATATATATATATTATATAATATATATATATATATATAGATATATATATATATAGATATATATATATATATGCATGTTTTATTTTCTATTTATGTGTCCATGTATCATGATGATGTGATTGGTTTTATAAATTACCCAAATGTCTATCAAGAACATAGTTTGCTAATGCATCTATTCATGTATTCAAATTGGGTGGAATATGTTGATATGTGATAAAATCAAAATTTACTTCCAATAATCGAACACGTAGATAAATACACAATATCTATGGATTTCTTACTGAATAATGATTGTTTAATTGTAACACAATGAGTTTTGAATCTAACTTGGCAACTAAATCTCTAATGCCAAGAGCAACTACTTCTGACACTATTTCAATGACTGCACTATATTCAACAATATTGTTAGTTGTTCGACTAAGGCATATAATTTGTAAGTCAATCAACTCACCATCAGGGGCAAAGAGTGCCCAAGCTACGAAAGACAAATTCCATGTGATATGACAAGCACCATCAGCAAAACCGAGATAATGACTTGACGACATATGCAAACTGAGTGGAACACAAGGTAAGCAGAAAAACACATGTCTCCAAAGCAAAAAAACACACTAAAAATAAAAAAGTGCACACTAATGTACAAAAAGTCATTACACGAATTTCATGCATAATACTTTTTCAAATACAACCCATTTTGGGGTTGTGACATTGCATTTCCTTCATAATCAGATGGCTCATAGGCACCTTTTTGCAAAACAAGTTTAGCAATATATAGCCCATGACACATACGTTCAAACTTTCCAACGCCTAACTTATCGTTAGCCTGATCATAAAGGAGGACCAGATCACCTTCAAAAAAAGTGCGAGAAGAAATGATTTGATAAAAATGAGCTTTGACACATTTCTTTTGGGCTTCAATTACCAACACAGCAATGCGACAGGTCTCATCAAGCCTCTCAATCTAGAGTAGCCGATCCTCTTCAAGCGAGTTATTATGAAGAAGTTTGACAACTAATTTGAGCGAAGGGATTTTTCATTTAATCAGGAGAGTTTCCTCTAAACAATAAGCCCACTCGAATGGAGTGAATCCAGTGGCCATATTAGCAAAAGTTTTGTAAGCCCATAGAGCTGAGAATAGCATCAGATGCCAATCCTTTTTATTCTTCCCAATGGTACGTTGAAGAATAGTAATCAAAACTTTATTAATTGCTTCGACTTGGCCATTGGCATGTGGATCATAAGGAGTTGAGCTATCATGATGAAGGCCCAACTGAGCAGTTAGCTCTACCATCATGTATTGAAAAAAATGTGATCCATGGTCAATTACAATGGCTTGAGGAACACCAAAACACGCTATGACGTGGTTGAAGAGGAACTAAGCAGTAGTGACACCGTTAGCATTGTATTTGGGCATCGCCTCAGCCCATTTAGTGAAGTAGTTGATGGTGATGATAATATAGCCATGCCACCCGACTGAGTGAGGGTTGCATGTCATTAAATCTATGCCCCATTTAGTGAATGGGCCAATGGTAACTACTGGGTGTAAGGGTGTTGGCGGGGCACATTGCTTGTGGTTAAAAATCTGAAATTCATGGCACTTATGAAGAACCAGAATACAATCTTTAAAGATGGAAGACTACAAATAATCGGCGCGGAGGATTTTTGGAGCAGTGGCATAGCTTGACATATGACCACCAAATGCACTAGAGTGGAAGTCATTCCAAACCTATTCAACCTCTTCAAGTGTTAGACATCTGCAAATAATAGAGTCCACACCGGCTCGGTATAATGTATCACCAAGAATCTGATAAGGTTGGGACTAATGCTAAAATCACCGTGGTTTTCTGTAAAAGGAGATGATGACGAAATATTTGGACAACATGGACTACTGCCAAGGCAAGCTTATCGACATGGGCATATCAAGATTAAGTGTTAAGGAGATTTCATATTAAATAATAAACCACATGTTCGTTGCCATCATCATCATCCTAAACCAACGCCATAGCAATGGTACTCTCAGTTGCATCCAAGTATAGGAAATAATCATGTTGATAATTAGGTGATGTAGTAAACGAGCATTGATAAGCATGTTTTTCGAAGCATAGAAGGATTTCTAGGCAAATTCATCCCAAATGAAAGGGATCCCCTTCTTAAGCAAGCGAGTAAAACCCTTGGTGAGCTCAACATAGTTAGGAATGAATCAACGAAGAAAGTTATCCTTTCCTTGTAGGATTTGCAATTGAAGCAAAGAGATGGGGGGGAAGTTCACAATAGAATCAACTTTAAAGGATAGATTCGGATACCTTTGCAAGACACAACAAAACCCAAGAGTCGACTAGATTCAACACAAAAAATGCACTTGTGTTGATTAAGATGGATGTTGGAATGTTGACATCATAGAAAAAATGGATCTTAAGTGGTCCAGATGGTCATGACGCATAGTAGAATGAGTTGGTAAGTCGTTAAGGTAAGGTTGAACAATGTGTCGAATATCATGAAATGCATAAGACATTTCTCTCTGGAAGGTAGCACAAGAATTTTTAAAACCGAAAGGAAGCTTCTTATAGGAAAAGTGTGCCAAGGTTAGATAAAGGTCGTCTTATGTTGATCAGCAGGTGAGATGTTGATCTGGTCGAAGCCAGAAAAACCATCCACAAACAAGAAAATCACTTCCAACACACTTGTCAATGATCTGATTGATAAATACAGTGGGATAATTTCCTTTTGGACTTGAGCGATTGATGTTGTGGTAATCAACATAGATGCGAATCATGCCCTACTTTTTAGCAACAGGGACGATGTTAGACACCCAATCTGTCAATGGTATTGGATAGATAAAACCAGCTTTTAAAATATTTTCCACTTTTTTCCTTAATAGCAACAACCTTCTGATGATTCACAGGACAAAGTTGTTGATGAATAGGCTTTGCACCAAGATAGGTAGGTATTTCATGCACCACTATTGTTGGATCAATACTAGGCATTTCCTTGCATGAACAAGTGAAGAAATCTCGAAATTCTTTGAAAAGTTCATTGTAAACCCTGATCTCATCAGGAGAATAAGACACCCCAATATGAATGTTCGCGATGATTTCAAGTTTAACAGAAATGTCAAGAGGCAAAGTTGCAGTATTGTTTCCCATATTATCCTCAAACCGGACTTCATGCACCAAAATAGGTGTTTGAAGTGGATGCATTGGGAAATGAGAAATGAACACTTCAAGACATGAAGGAATCTCACTAAGGCTGGAAAGAAATGAAGAACGATGATGGATATCGTTCCAAGGAGTTTTATCTAGAGACATAACCTCAATGATACTCTCATTGGTGGGGAATGTCTTGTTCAAAGGATCCAGATAAATGCATGAACCAAGCCAAGGAGATGGTACATAAGTGTCCAGGTTCATACTAAAAACAACATGACTTTCTGAAACGACCATTGAAGCTAAGCCAATTTCTTCATAGTCTTTCCCTAATGGACTTAACATCATAGAATCACCAATTGAATCAATTTGATCTGGAGTATGAATAATCCAAGGATCTGTAGAAACCGAGATCATATTGATTGAAGTGACATTCAAAGGTGGAGAGTAAAAGTACCCATTAAAGAATAATCTTTGAAAAGGCTTGCCCCCATACTCTCATAAGGAATTTCGGTATTTCCCAGATATGGGACAATGTTGTTCGATGAACTGAAAGAGAAAAAGATAGTTGGTCAATGGTGACAATTTTTCCTTTATGAGGAAAACAAAGCACACAAAACAAAGAAGAAACCATAAAAAACATAGTGTGGGTCCAACTTCGCCCGAGAACAAGGTTGTAATTGAGATTCACATCTACAACTTCCACTTCTAGCTCAACGATATTTCCTTCCAACATGATCAACAAGGTTGTGAGAATACAATATGGATGGGAGACTCTACTATCAAAGGCCTCCAAAGTGTTCAAAGATTGATTGAGAAGAGAAGAGTCAACGGCCTTCTAGCATGAGACATACATGATGGAGATGGAAGCACCTTCATCAATAATAGTTTGATGAATTGTCTTTCCTTTAATGATAACTTGAATTAGAAAAGAAATTTGATGAGGAAGACGAGGAACGTGGTTTTTAATATCAAAGGTAATTAAACTCAAATCGGCAAGATCAATAGCACCTAAAGAAGATAACAATGATTTCTGCTGCATTGGACATGTTTCGAGAACTTCCAAAGAAAACATCATCGAAGGTGCTTGAGCTAAATATTCAACAATATTATAATGTTGTGGAGGTCTTGCATTCATATTATAAGATGATTTCTGAAGTACACCCTTCGGAGGTGCTCAGACTACAGATTAATTGTTAGGATGCTCAATATGTATCAGACTAGAACTAGATGGAGTAGAAGTAGAAGGTATATCAGTGACTTCTTTCTCCACCATCTGCTTTTGCGGATTTTTATAGTCCTTTGTTGAAGTAGCAATTGAAACAGTTTATAAACCTTGCATCATGAAAACTTGACAACCAAAGGAGGCAGAGCATTGTGGTTGGTCTACCAACTGTGTCTTCTAAGATGGAAAAGGTTCTTTCAAAATAGCTGGAGTCCCTTTCAATAAGCGGTTAACTTCATAACATGGGGGAAAATCTTTGGTATAATGGTATTCCTCATAGATGAGGAAAGGATATTTCCGCTTTCGCTTAGAAGCATCATCAGTAGATGACTTGGGTGGATCCTATTTCAGGGTATCAGTTTTAGCTTTACCTTTACCCTTTTTCTAACCTTTTGAGGCCTTATCTGTTGCAGTAGACTAAACAACATCTACCTCAGAGGTTTTACTAGGATTTGATAAATTTTTCAAACGATTATTTAAAGTAGTGTTTGAAACAGATTTTTTCTTCAAAGAAGTCTTAGTGGAAGTCTAAGACACTAAACCAATTACACCATCAATAGGTGGTACATTGGGAGAATTTGAGGCTGTCGGATCCAAAGCTAGTCTTAGAGCATCAGGCATCATCTCATATAACATTCTAGATTGGGAATAGACTAAGTCTAGATATTAAGTGTGTGCAATTGCTTGGTCCTCGATAACAAATCCACCCATTTCTATATCTGTAGAAATTTTGTTTACAAATGATTTCGTGAACTATTCGATTAAAACACATTAGGAATCTCGACTTTGATGAGGTGACGCTGATGTCTCTATTCATGGACATGATGAAAAATGCAGGTTGTGTTATCTTTTTTCAGGGATGTGAGAAAATGAGTGCCAATTTCATATTGAACCAGAAATTGGAAGTGGGTGAGGAAGGCCATAGCTAAAGAGTTAAAGTCATCATAGGTGGCTTGAGGAAACTCGAGATACCATTTTGTGGCAACACCTATTAAGGTTCTATGAAAGAGGCAGAGATAGATAGAATCATTAACACATGAATTTGAAGAGCATCATAAGTGATATGTCATCACATGGGCTTATGGGTCCTCTTTAGACTTTCCTTCAAATTTAGGGCAATCGCTTGGAATTTTAGTTGGAACCAGAGGCTAGTAAGGTGAATGAAAAATAGGATCACTTGTGAGCCTTGTGACATCAGGCAATTCCAACATAACCAAAAATGGCAATTGTGGATTGAATGGCATGCAGGTCCTTTGAGGAGGCCCAAACTGCAGGTTCCAACCTTGTTGGTAAGGATTCTTCCCCCACAGTGGAGGATTTTTACCATACGGGATTTGATTTTTTCCCCACTAAGGGCTACCTTGACCATAGGATGGATTTTGTATAGGTTAGGTTTGACCTTGACCTGCCATAAGCCATTGATAAGCATTATACATAGCATATGGATTGTAAGTTTGTTGGACCTGTTGATCCTACCCTAAAGAGATTGGCCCTGTCACTACACGAGTTGATCTTGTGCTTACAAGGGATGACCTTGTTGATATACATATTGAGCTTACTGCAGAGGTTGACCTTGCTGCTACAAATGCTGACTTTGCTGCTGTAAAGGTTGACCTTGTTACTGCAAAGGTCGGTCCTGCAGATACAAGGGTTGAGTAGGCTACTAAACAAACTGAGTTTGTTGCTGCAATGGATACTAATACAATTACATAGGTTGCCCCGTTGTTGCAAAGGTTTCCCTTCCTCCTGTAATAGTTTCCCTTGTTGCTGAAAGAGTTACCCTTGTTGTTGGACAATTCCTTGGGATATACCTTGAGGGTATTGGTAATTTTTGAATTGGATCTGACCATATCCACCAAGAATAATGGATTAACCAGGCTAGACATAAGTTCCTTCTTGTGGAGTGTAATGTGGATTGACTAAGGCTTGCAAACCATAAGGGACATAAACATGTTGGAGTGGAACCTGAGCCATATAAGGTTGTTGATATTGGATATTACCCAAGATGGATGGACCGATAGGGTTAGGAATACCACTAGAATAAGGTTGATTGACTCCAACCATGTGATTTTGTAATCCACTCACATTGGTTTCACCTGACACAAGAGGAATGTTCAGATTCCCCCCCCCCCCCCCCCCCACACAATGGCACATTCTATCCACTTGACGAAGCGGTGGTAGAATTAAATGAAACTTGACCTGAAACAGTTGGTTGTACGAGAATGGACGGTTGAAACAATGGTACAGGTTGCAATGGAATCATAGGTTGAATGGGAACTAATGTGACAATAATTTGTACAAAAATTTGAGAGGTCACTTTTGGAAAAAAAGGACTAGAAGTAGGCATGGAATTGGAAGACCAAATGGGATTTCGATACAAATATGAAGCACTAGGAGTTCCTAAAACTAACTAGGCTAGGGTTGTATAACTAGGTGGAAACATGGGCCCACTAGTTTCAGGAAGTGTGTGAGATGGGACTCTGCTTGTAAAAGTAAAGCCTTATGGAGGAAACTCATACCCTTGTTCATCATCGACATGAGGAGTATGAGTAGTAGAAAATTCGGAATGACCCATAGAAGAGGTTGGGATCTCACCTTTTGAATCCATGGGTGGAAACAATTGGTGAGGAGGAATGTGAGATGTATGAGGAGATAACTCCAAAGGAACACCAGGCTGGTTGTAAGGACTATAAGGAAGCTGAGTAGATATCACAACAACATCGAATAATGAATTCAGCGGATATAAGACAAACCTTTGTGGACTCTCGGAGGTTTCTGTCGCAGATTCTTGAGGTGACAAGGAATCCAATGAGAGTGGATGAGAAGAAAGGTGTTGAATGCTCAGGACAATCCCAAGTTCAAAACCTTGAGCTTCAATTGACTGAGGAAGTTCCGGGTGAACTGCTTGTGAATACCCTTCAGTATCAGAGAACAAAGGGGAACTTTGGGTGGAACTCAATGGTTCAGCCATGATGAATTTCTCTCAAGAGAAGAAAAGGAAAGGAGATTCATTGACAGCCGATTAAAAATAAAATTTACACTACTTTACTCAAGATTGGGCCAAGAAGCAACTTCATGGGTTCGACATGTTATCTTGGGCGATTATTTTTAGAAACATAAAATTTTCCTTTTCATGTTTTTAGAGTCAAAAAAGGATGAAAAGGTGACACTAATTGTTTTGATTGGTTTAGCAATCTTGAAAGGACAAGTGCTCGATGATCTTTTGAAATTTAAGGGGTTAGAAAAGATCGAAATGACTACTCAGGTAACTCTAGGAAAAAAAAGGAGTACTAAGTAACCGTGAACTACAATATACACCTTAGCAAATAAATTTACCAAGGATTTGACATATGTGTAGTGAATCTCCCTGAATGTTGTGTTCAGTGCATCACGTTTATAGGGCGGCAGACTTGCCTTCCTATGGACAAATGTTTGAAGCTTATGAGGGTCCCCCTTTATATACACAATGGTACGGGGAGCACAAGTTCGTGCTACCACTGCCTAATGCAAGAGTATTGCAAATGATAGATGCTAATTTTTATAGACATCGGAACATGTCTCTAGCCTAGACCACTAAGTATGAACATTAATGTTTCAAATACTCCTTAGATTCATTAGGGTAAATTTTAAGTTTATCTTTGAATTAAGCTTCATTTTAAAGGGCTCAACGATGTCACCTGTTCCTAGAATGAAACTAAATGATGGAAATGAAACTTTTCATTCGATGAAGGCTATTCTAATAAAGGAAGAGAAACAACCAACCAATGAATCAAACAATCCAAAAGCATCAATACAAACATTTCAATGTAATAAAATGAAATCTAAACGTTCATTCTACTAACAAATGCAATGCCATAAAGATGAAAATCTTTTTCTTTTCACTAAAGATGCAAACTAGTGCAAAAGAGAAAAAGAAAATGAAAACAATTCACCAATCATTAAAATCTATTTCACTTTCCAATTTGAATATAAGAAATGTTTCAAAAATACATCAATGATATACACTTCCAGTTTCCGAAACACAATAATAACAACACGCACTTCCTTTCAATTCAATAAAAAACAAGTAATTTTGTAATTTATTGCTCGCTAATAGAACTAAAGTGACTTGCAAAGCATCTACTCGATTCGACACTAATGAAAATAACTTTATACCAAAGAACCAAAAGTTACTTGCAAAAGATTTCCAGACGTAAAAGAATTCTTCGAACAAAGGTATTTGATCTCTTAAGAGAAAACCAATGAATGAATGAAGGGTGGCCTAGAAAACCTAAAAATGAAATCAAGCTCCAAACACACTTAAACCAAATAAAGAGGAAATTAATCAAACAAACATGTCAAGGAACGCAATGAAACTATAATCACATTGACAAACCATTGCTAGAAGGAAAAAACTGAAATCAAGAAGAAAAACTCTAATTTTCTCTGATCGTGACTATCAGAGAGAAAATTGTGATGGTCGAGAAATATGAGATAAAACCAAAAAATCTTCAAGATCAACAAAAATAAAGAACCTTCAAGCAATGACTAGTAAGTGAAAAAAGTTGTAGACAAGAAAGCATGCTTGAAAATGGACAGCTAGTCAAATTCAACACAAAAGTATGATGAAGGATTGAATGGAAACGATCATAACATCCCAATCACCATTTTGTTTCTAGGTAAATCCTCTTTGCGGACAGAGATGATCCCTCTAGCCCAATCAGTGGGTCTAGCAACCTAAGTGACAATCTACCAGACACTTTTCTAGGCTACAATTGAAAAGAGAGATGAAGAAGAGGGCCTACCTCATTCTGATGCTATCAAGTCATCCTTTGTTGAAGATCTCAAATCACTTGTGTCATGGGCTCGTTCCTACTGCTCACAACATTTATGCACCTTCATAATAGATCAAGACACAACAAGGCATGCAAATACAAACAACATATTCAAAGGAAACCTACTTAACTGATCAAGGAATGTTAAGAGAGATGACACATGAGCATACACATCAATGAAAAATGAACCAGCAATTGTATATTAATAAAAAATAAAGATAAGAATACAACCAAGCCTTGATGTTGATAGGATCTCCTTGAAATGAATATCCAAGTCCAAGCTAATCTCTCTAAGCACTCCTTCGAAAAGCCAAATGAGTAACATATAGGCACAATATTTGCATAAGGGTGCAAATAGACATAGACCAACCATTCGGGAATGCTAGAGGATGAATATATAGGCTAGGAAAGGGAGTTAGGATGTCTCCAAAGATAGGAGTAGGCACTTATCTCAAGGTGGTAGCTCATAGGGATACGACCAACATGCCAAGTTGGGAGAATTCGAACTCATCTATGTCGAACAACCTCCAACTCGCCGCTCTGGAAGCTTCTAGATCACAAAGCTATCATCCTCTTTGGGAAAAATTCCTTTTGGGATCATCGTGGGTGTACAAGTTAATAAAGAAATCCCATCATGGTTCAAGTACTATGCAACAGGCAATCATCACTGTTTTTAGTCTCATAAGGGAAATCATTCTCAAATTAGGGTTTTAGAGCTATTTCCTTTAGGGGAAGATCAAGGCATTTTCTAATCAAATTTTTAGGGAGGATCTAAATTGCATATATGAATGAGTACACTACATGATGGTCATGTTTCAAGCACTTCAGGATATGTCACTAGGAAGTGTAGGAGGTGTCACAAAATATTGTGTAACCGATGATCTATTACACAATATTTTGTCACACCTCTTGCACTTCCCTGTGACATACCCCGAAGTGCCTGAAGCATGACCATCATGCAATGTACTCATTCATATATGCAGTTAAAATCCTTCCTAGTAATACTTTGATTGGAAAATGCCTTGAGTTTCCCTTGAAGGAAATAGCTCTAAAACCATAATTTGAGAATCATCGCCCTTATGAGACTAGAAATAATGATGATCGCCTGTTGCACTATACTTGACCCGAGATGGCATCGCTCTATTCACTTGTATACCCATGATGATCCAAAAATGGCAAATTTCCCTAAGAGGATGAGAATATTCATGATCTAGAAGCTTCAAGAGCGGCAAGCTGGAGGTTGTTCGACATAGATGAGGTCGAATTCTCCCAACTTGGCCTCTTGGTATTATCCATATGAGCTACCTTATTGAGATAAGGGCCTACTCCTATCTTTGGAGAGAACCTAATTCCCTTTCCCATCCTAGATATTCATCCTCTCCCATTCCCAAATGGTTGGTCTCTGTCTATTTGCACCTTTATGCTAAGATTATGCCTATATGCTACTCATGTGGCTTGGACAAGGAGTGCTTGGAGAGATTAGCTTGGACTTGGATATTCATTTCAAGGAGAGCCTATCAACATCAAGGCTTGGTTGTATGCTTCCCTTTATTTTCTATTAATATACCACAGTTGGTTCATTTTCGATTCATGTGTATGTTCATGTATCTTCTATCTTAACATTCCTTGATCACTTAAGTAGGTTTCCTTGGAATATGCTATTTTTATTTGCATGCCTTGTTGTGTCTTTATCTCTTGTGTATGTGCATAAAGATTATGAGCAGTAGGAGCAATCCTGTGACACAAGTGATTTGAGATCTTCAACAAAGGATGACTTGATAGCATCAGAATGAGGTATGCCATCTTCTTCGTCTCTCTTTTCAATTGTATCTTAGGAAAATGTCTGGTAGACTGTCACTTAGGTTGCTAGACCCACTCATTGGTCTAGAGGGATCATCTCTGCCCACAGAGAGGATTTACCTAGACAAAAAAATGGCAACTTTGCTAGGGAATATATGATCATTTCCATTCAATCCTTCATCCTGATTTTGTGTTGATTTTGACCAACCATCCATTTTGAGGCTTGTTTGTTTGTCTATAAATTTTTCAACTTACTGATTATTGCTTGAAGGTTATTTATTTTTGTTGATCTTGAAGATTTTTTGGTTTTATCTCATCTTTATCGACCATCGTGGTTTTCTCTCGGACAGTCGCAATGACATCATAGATGTTTTGATTAAAATTATGATTATTGTTTTTTTGCCTATGACATGTGCGATGATCCCAAATGTTAAAGAAAATTATGTTTTCTCATCTTGATTTCAATAATTTTCCTTCTAGCAGTGGTTTGTCAGTGTGATTACAATGTCATTGTCTTGCTTGACAATTTTTTTTTTACTGTAATTGTCTCTTCATTTGGTTTAAGTGTGTTTGAGCTTGATTTGCTTTCTAGGGTTCCTAGGGTTTCTAGGTCACCCTTCATTCACTCATTGTTCTTCTCTTCAGAAACCAATTACCTTTGTTCAAAGAGTTATTTTGCATTTGGACATATTTTTCAAGTCACTTTTGGTTCTTTGGTATAAAGTTATTTTCACTAGTGTCAAATCGAGTAGATGCTTTCAAAGTCACTTTAGTTCCATTAGCGAGAAATATATTAAAAATTTGTTTTTTTTTTGTTGAATCGAAAGGAAGTGCTTGTTGTTATTCCTGTGTTTTGGAAAGTGATTTTGTATATCATTGATGTATTTTTGAAACATTTCTTGCATATTATTAGTGAATTGTTTTCATTTTCTTTTTCTCTTTTGCACTATTTTGCATTGATTGCATCTTTAGTGAAAAGAAAAATATTTTCATCTTTATGGAATTGCATTTGTTAGTAGAATGAAATATTAGATTTCATTTTATTGCATTGAAAATTTTGTATTGATGCATTGGTTGGTTGTTTCTCTTCTTTTTTTAGAATAGCCTTCATCAAATGAAAAGTTTCATTTTCATCATTTAGTTGTATTCTACGAACAGGTGATATCATTGAGCCCTCAAAACTAAAACTTAATTCAAAGATTAACTTAAAATTTACCTCAATGAATCTAAGGATCATTTGAAACATTAATGTTTGTACTTAGTGGTCTAGGCTAGAGACCTATTCTGGAATCTATAAAACTTAGTAGCTATCATTCACAGTACTCTCCCTTTAGACAGTGCTAGTACGGACTTGTGCTCCCCATACCATCGAGTATATAAACAGAGACCCTCATAGGTTGCAAACCTTTACCCATAGGAAGCCGAGTCTACTGCACTATAAACTTGATACACAAAACACAACATTCGGGTATATTTCCTGCATGTACATCAAGTCCATGTTAAATTTATTTGTTAAGGTGTATATTGTAGTTCACGGTTACTTGGTACTCCTTTTAGCCTAGAATTACTCGAGTAGTCATTTCGATATTTTCTGACTCCTTAAATTTTAAAAGAGAATTGAGAACTTTCCCTTTCAAGCTCACTAAACCAACAAAAGTGACTAGAGTCACCTTTTCATCTTTTTCTAGTCTCTTAAGACATGAAAAAGAAAAGCTTTTGTTTCTAAAAATAACTGCCCACGATAACATGTCAAACACATGCAGTTTCTTCTTGGACCAGTCTTGAGAAAATCATTGTAATTTTTTTTTAATCAACCCTCAATGAATCTCCTTTCCTTTTCCACTCTTGAGAGAAAGTCATCGTGGCTGAAGCATTGAGTTCACCCCAAAGTTCCCCTTTGTTGTCTAATATTGAAGGGTCTTCACAAGGAGTTCACTCTGAACTTCCTCAGTCACTTGAAGCTCAAGGTTTTGAACTTAGGATTATCCCAAGCATCCAACCCCTTTCTTCTCATCCACCACCCTCAGATTCCTTGTTGCCTCAAGACTCTGATCCAGAAGCCCTTGATAGTCCACAGAGGTTTGACTTATATCTGCCGAATCTGTTATTCGATCCTATCGTGATATCTCCTTAATGTTCTTAGAGTCCTTACAACTGGCTTGGTGTTCCTCTGGAGTTATATACTCATACATCTCATATTCCTTCTCTCCAATTGTTTCCACCCCTAGATTCAAAAGGTGCGATCCCAACCACTTCTTCGGGTTATTAGGAAGTTTCTGCTACTCATACTCCTGATGTTGATGATGAACAAGGGTATGAATTTCCTCCAAAAGGTTTTCCTTTTACAGGAAGAGTCCAATCTCACACACTTCCTAAAACCAGTGGTCCCATGTTTACACTTGGTTAGACAACCTTATCCCAGTTAGTTTCAAGAACTCCTAGTGCTTCATCTTGTATCAAAATCCTGCTTTGTATTCCAATACCATGCCTACGTCCAGTCCATTTATTGCGACCTCTCAAATTTCTATACTTAATGCTATCACGTCAGTTCCCATTCAACCTATGATTCCATTGCAACTTGTACCATTGTTTCAACCATCCATTCCGGTACAACCGACTCTTTTAGGTCAGGTTTCAATTAATTCTTCCACCTCTCTGTCAAGTGAGCAAAATGTGCCATCGCTTTTGGGGGGGAGGGGGGGGATCTGAATATTCCTCTTGCTTTAGGTGAAACCAATGTGAGTGGATTACAAACTCACATGGTTGGAGTGAATCAACCTTATTCTAGTGGTATTCGTAACCCTGTTGGTCCATCCAGTCAGGTAATATCCAGTATCAACAACCTTATATGACTCAGATTCCACTCCAATAGGATTATGGGTGAAACCAATAGGAATGGATTACAAACTCGCATGGTTGGAGTGAATCAACCTTATTCTAGTTATATTCCTAACCTTGTTGCTCCATCTGGGTCAGGTAATATCCAATACAAACAACCTTATATGACTCAGATTCCACTCCAATAGGCTTATGTCCTGTTGACGGTGTTGGACCCGCCAACATGTAAGGGGATCTCCCTGCTAAGAAGTCCCAATTAGACCTCAGACCATTTGGTGTCAAATTCCCAGAAGTGGGTCGTACAGTAATGCCTTGACCAGGATTTCACATAGAGGCAAGTAAGATAACTTAGTTGGTAGTAAGGGTGTGACATCTGCAACGAGCCAAGTAAGGTGCATGAGAGGTTCTAACACATGAGGGTTGAGATGAGTGCGCCCCTTGGAAACCTATAATAGTACTTGGCTTGGAAGGGAACACACAAGTGAATATGCATAACAAGATGGAAATAAAGTTAGTGAGCTATCCAAAGTGATGGTTAAACCAACAACACATTTCAGAAAGATTCATACATACTTATACAAAATAGTCCATACATGCATGCATAAGCAAACAATACATATATCAATTAGAGTAAACCAGATAACATAGAATACAATACAACATATGCATGAAATGTGTTGGCTCTGTTATATTAAGAAGTGTAAGTTCCAGCCATGCAATACATCCATGTCCAACGACTAGTTCCAATAGTGGAACATTACATCCACAACCGCCTACTCCTCCAAAGAGATGTACTAGCTCTGTGCAGTGGAGAAGCCAAGGATCATTACAATATTGTCCAAGATTTCTGTAAGATACTCCTATCGAAGCTTGGTTGACCAAAAGCCTTTACAATGAGTTATGAGGTTCTATTTATAGCAGAGGGTGGGGTGACCCTTGATATTCCCCTTTGTGACACTTCATCTACCCTCATGACTCTTCATGTACTCTATGACTGTTACATCTAAATATTTACACTTGAACTTCCACTTGACACAACGTTACATTACAATTCACATGTGCTCATGTGAGGCAAAATGGCTTGAGCAAGCCATGCAAGACATTAATGACACTCAGTCCATTGAGGTGAGACCAAATCTTTGACATGCTTGTGATGGTGAAGGTGGTGAGCTAATGCCAAGCTTAGTCATCTGTGATGGTGTGCATGCACCCCATGGTGACATCTTGCTGAAGCAAGCTCTTGCCTCTGTTGCATACCGTTGCATTGGTGTGGCTCCTTCATCCAACTCGTCTGCTACTAGCGCATGGTCTTCTTGGGGCAACCAAGCTGACAACACACTGATTCATAATGTTCATGCTGATCTTCCAGTGTTTGCTAGTGGTCATGCACATCAATTATCAACTAAATGATCAGCTCTAGTTGGGATTGCTTCTTGTCTTAGCCTTGGTGATTGTGCTGAATGGGTTGGATCACATGTGTGTGCACAATGACATGCATGTTTTTGAATCTGTTGCATGCAATCAACAACACTACTCACTGTTTCTACTCCATGCCTGCTACTGGGATGGATCTATAATTTGTATAGGTGTAGTTCCATTCGTGAATGCATGTTACGCCCCCTATTGTCCGTATTCCTGTTCCAACTCATTCAATTGTCTGTGCAACACATGTTCTTCCATGAGTTACTACTTCAGCACATGCAACTCCTTATTTGTTCCACTCTCTGTCTTCGCGCAATCTCCATGTTACGTTGTCACCTCATAGCTTCAATCTCCAAAGTTGCTTTCATCATCAATGGATCTACTTGAGCTTGCAACTTTGTTCCGCCACTATGTTGTCAATATCCATCCTCTCACATTTGTTGTATCTAGTTTGTTGCCTTCAACTAACATCCATGATGTTGCTCACTGTGATGTTGCTTCCATCATATCTTGATGTCCTTCTCTACAAACAACTTGATGTCTTCATGGGTAGGAAAGTTCATAGACACTTGATTGACTGCATCCCCAAGTGTGCTCTGAACGATGTCATCATCTCTGCTCTCCTGGAAACCATTGTACCTATATTGTTGAGAGGAAGATGAACACCTTTGATACTTTGAGACATGGAAACACTCATGGAAAGCAATCTATTAGTCTAAAATCAAAATGAACTTGGGAACTAACTTGCAACATACCTGGGTGACTGATCATGAAGGTCGTGCAATTTCTGCCGGGAGGTCGGGAGACTGACTACCAAGACTGCGCAAGGCATAATCTAGGCTGCTAGAAGGCTGACTGACTATTGGAACTACACAATGCACAATCCAGTCTGGTTGCTAACTGTTGGAATTGTGTAATGCACAATCTAAGCTCGTAATGGTTGCAAGCTTAGTGACTGCATTGCACAATTTTTTAGGCTAGAAGTCACTGTCCCTCAAAAATGTGCAAAATGGTCCTAGAGGGTAGTTCGTGGGAACAAATGCGCATTTTTGGAGAGGAACACAGAGCTTTCATTCCCCACATTGTGCAATGTTGTCTCAGTGAAGGCAGAGTCCGAGCCAAGGTTGGCCAGACACGCCAATGGGAAACTGAAAGAAAATATTACAGTGAATGCATGGTGACACTAAGTGAAAACAGAAGTGATTGAGAGTGCATGAAAACATTCAATGAAAGGTTCAGTAAATATATCAACATGCATGTGGGTGAAGCGAGTCACCGAATCGGTGACTGTACATGCGAAACATTTTCATGCATTTGACAACAGTGAGATAGCAATGAAAACTGAAATGGTACTAGTAGAAGCTAGTATCTATCAAAACGATAGAAAGCATTCAATGAAATCAAGTAGAAAACACTCATATGAAGCAAAACATAAAAAACGCCAGAAATGCAACAAGAGACATGGAAAGTAGACTTACCCCGAAACAGTTCAGCTGAATGTGCCATCAGCTCCTAGATGTGATGTGGGATGTCAGAGCTGCAAGGTTGATGTGAGGAATGAGCTTTGAAACATCTGTTTGATGGGTTTTGATAAAATCAAGGTTGTGACACACATGCCACAAATATAGGGAAAGTGACACTTGATGGGAGGTTTCTAAAATTTTCCTTGCATGTAACCTCCAACTGCCAAAAATAGATCCTTGAAACAAGGGATGCCTTTGCATGTTGCCATGGGAGAAGCAACCCATGCATGCAAGTCTATTTTCCTCAGTCTCGGAGGGAACCGGTCAACTCAGCTGCACATGCAAGAGGTTGCTCAACTACTGGGAGAAAATACACATTTATGGCTGAGAGCTGGGTTGGTTGCTCACAATATTTATGTAATTTCTGGGCAGAGCAGCTGAATGTTGCCCATATTTGCACAAATTCTAGGCTTAGCAACCCATCTAGGAAGGATTACACAATTTTCTTGGTGAAGCTTGCTCATCTGATTTGCACAATTCTGGGGCCCAGTAGGATTTCACAATTTTTGGAGGGAAGGTTGGTTGCCCTCGAGATTTGCACAAATTCTTGAACGAGATGCTCAACCTACTGCTGGACCAAGTCCATATGAACATCCTGTGAGGGGAATGCATTAAGGTTTGATCGACAGGTTGTCTTTCTGCAAGAAAATCAATGGAGCTTGTGTACTTGATGAAGCAAGACATGTTGCTTTGAAAGGTTGGTAGGGAGGCACCAAAAATAAGCTAAGGAAAAATTTTGGAGGGTGGTTGTAGCTGCTACAACACTTGGAAACACACTGGTAGAAATCTTGCCCTCTGAATGTACCTTGTTTGAGAAAAACAAGTCTAACACCTTCGAAAGTATTGTTCAGTTCTTAGTTCATCTTGGTTTCCAAACTTGCTTGATTGTAAGATGTAGCATCTGCCAATCTCTTGATCGATTGACACACATTCCAAGAAAAGTCAACACAAATTTTTTGATTGGGGTTGAGGGGTATATTGGTGCACAAGCAGTATAGTCGTGAAAGTCTTAGCTTCATCTCTGCTATTGCTCCGCTGCTAGCAGGCCTCGACAGTACCCTGACGAAATTGAATAGGAACACAAGCATGGCTTTGTTTCCAGCGAGCTTGGTCAGTATGCCGGTGAAGTTACTTGCATCAACTCTTTGTGCAGGAAGCCTTTCTCTTCTTTCACCTTATTCATTTACATTTTTTTCGAACTTTTTTCATTTTTCCATTTTTTTCATTTTCGTAACTGCGCATAGCACTTATTCAAGGGTAAAAGAGGGATCTCGACTTATTGAGAGAAGAAGAGGTTGTTCCAATAGAGAAGTAGTTTATTATACCTCTGATGTGCTTGTTAAGGTGTACCCACTCACCTTACTCTGCTTGACTGAGTTGACAAGGATTAACCCAAAAACAATCGACTAGAGTAGGTGATACTAGTTAGTGCACAAACATTGTGCTTTTACCAAGGTTCACTTCGAGCAGCATGTATTTTCCAT
The DNA here is from genome assembly GCA_000404065.3 of Pinus taeda. Classification (NCBI taxonomy): domain Eukaryota; kingdom Viridiplantae; phylum Streptophyta; class Pinopsida; order Pinales; family Pinaceae; genus Pinus; species Pinus taeda. The sequence continues at coordinate 415,658 of APFE031627756.1, read as the reverse complement.
TGATGTATCATGGACTAAAGATAACAAGTTCTTACATAAGAGAGTGGATAGTTTATTATACCTCTGAGAGAAGAAGAGGTTGTTCCAATAGAGAAGTAGTTTATTATACCTTTGACGTGCTTGTTAAGGTGTACCCCCTCACCTTACTCTGCTTGACTGAGCTGACAAGGATTAACCCAAAAACAATCGACTAGAGTAGGTGATACTAGTTAGTGAACAAGCGTTGTGCTTTTACCAAGGTTCACTTTGAGCAACATGTATTTTCCATTGATCTATCATGGACTAAAGATAACAAGTTCTTACAAATAACCAAATGTTAATAGTTGTAAAAGTCCTCTCGTACTTTACCTAGCTTGTTTCAAGAGTCATACATGGTTTCATGCAAAACTAACCTATGAGCAAAACAAGCAAACAAACAACAAAGCAAAGGAGAAGAAAAAGCAAAAGCGAAATCAAAGTGAGTAAGAAAACAAGAAAGCAGGCAAACAAACCAACAAAGCAAGTAATAAAACAAGCATGCAAGAAAACAGGCTGAAAGCAAACACTACTACTCCTAAGCTAAGTGTGCATGGTACATCTCACATGAAGTGATACTTCCAATGCAGCCACTGGCGCATTGGTTGAACCATGTTGGTGAAGGCATAGTTCACGACCAAAAAAACTATGCGAACCAACAAACAACAAAGATATAACAGTGAATACAAACACACTCCAAGTTTGCAAGCGACCATAGAATAGAGATGAGTGAGAGCGCATGAAATGCACTCTGTGAACTTGCCATGGTGCTGAGCTACACTGCATGCAGATGTTGAGTGTATGCATTCTCTTGACTGTGATATGCAAGAAAACATGAGAGAGATAGACCACTTACGTTGTGCATGTGTTCTTATTGTGTAAGATTCCTTCAACAAATGAGAAATAGGATCATGTAGTTCAAGTGGAGGAAGTGAAATCTAGGTGTTTGGTGGATCTTCAATGCAAAGAAGAGAGTGATGAGGAGCCTTGAGTGTTTCAACAATTTCCTGACCGGAAGTGAAACCAACCTCACGACAACGAGGGCATGACATAACCATCATCTTGGGCTGAAGTTCCTCGACAGTCTGGGGGGTTTCAACTTCATTGATAGATAGATAATTGTAGACTAGCATCTTAGATAGATTAACAATGATTGAATCAACATCATGATCATATGAGGAAGTGAATAAATCACAACAAACAAGATTAGAAAATTCAGGATTTTTGTCAGCATCCTCATGATTTGATTAATCAGGCAGAGGGGTAGATGGGAAGCAAAGATGTTCACCCTCTGTCTTTTCAGGAAAGATAGATGGAATATTAGACAAATTTTCCAAGGAAGATGTGTCCTCTCTATACATTAATGAGAGACTGACATCCGATGTGTCCTGTGAATGATCGGAAGTAGAAACATCCAGAAATAGTTTTTCATGGGGGAAATCAGTAGTGGAAGAATCACAAGGGGTGTCAGGATGAAGCAGATGAGGCAGGGCTGGAAGGGAGTCATCCTTCACCGCAAGTTCTTCATTAGATTCCCACACAGAATCATCATGAATGATGGCACATGTTGGTTGCATAACACCAAATCCATTGACAACTTGATCCTCGTTCACAGTAGGTGAGGAGTATGGAATGGGAATGCACAAGATAGTACAATCCGAAAGATCAACAGAACGCGAGGATGAAGGTCAATGGAACAAATCCATGTGACAACCAATAGGCTTGCAAGCCAAATCTGTGCAAATATCCAGAGCAGGTGGGGTGGGAGGATGTGAAAGTTCAATAAAGGTGTGTGCATGATCTCATACATCACTCTGTGATGGTGGAACTATTTGATGAGGTGAAGGCGGATAGTCACTTGTGACAACAACTATGCCTTCTTGTGATTGCGAAGTTCCATCACTGGAGTATAATTGGGATCCGAGTGATTTCAAGAATTGTGGATTTTCAGATATGTGAAGAAGATACTAAAATATTCCATCAAGAAATCCCCAATCAATATGTTTCGGGAATCAGCATGCAAGATTACAAAAGCGTGTGCAAAATTGTTCAACAGATTCATCAGGTGCTTTTCGTAATTTCAAAATTTCTTTGTTGAGTGCTTGATAGTTAAAGTGATTGAAAGCACAGTCTATCTCTACGACCAAATGATCAAGAGAATGAATATATTTTTTAGGCAGTGTGGCATACCATTGCATTGAGTGACCTTGAAGCGTGTAGATGAACAATGCACAACTCATGTATTTTCTAAATAATCCGAGATAATAGTTACTCTATCCACCTTCTCGACAATGTTAGGAATCTCCAAGATAACAGTTACTCTATCCACCACATCTATAGGCCTCACCTCATCGAGTGGTCTCTCATTCACAAAATGAATGAATCTTTTGGAGATTTACGAGTTATTTTCTACCTCCTCTTTGGCTAACAGGATGAAGCCTTCACAATCCTCTATTACAAGCCTTTTTTCATCCACCAATATTATGTCTCCTAGTGGTTCATTGCCTCTTCAATGATTTCATCCCAAACTACTCTCTTAGCTTGCAACAAGGACATTGCTAAAATTGGTAACTAGGGCCAAACTCCATGTGTGTCATCTTATTTATGGCAGCTGATATTTTTCTTGGATCCCTCTCATCGAGAGGTGTAGGATTGATCTAAATATCATCCAATTCCGATAAGTACTTATGAAGATATGAATTTATTTTGATTATGGACAAATTGTCAAGTCGGACAACAACTTATGTAGGCTTAAAATCCCAACAATCATGTCTATTCAACCTCTACGTTTTAGTATAAATAGAAGAGGAATTGAAGTCATTTGTCACACACACACTCACCCTTGTGATCTCACTTCATCCTATTTTGGGTTTGATGAAGATGAGAGCTAGAGGGAGTGCCCCAGGGTATACGTTGCCCTAAATAACATGCCCTGGATCTAAATGAAATCATGGGAGAATAAGCTCTATGTTGCTTAAAAAGCTGGAAAAGTCGGAAAAGTTGGAACTGTCAGAAAAGCCAGAACTGCTGGAAAAGCCAGAACTATCAAAACTGCCAAAAAAGTGAGAAAACTAGAAAAGCCAGAACTGCCAGAAAATTTGAAACTGCCAGAAAAGATGGAACTGCTAGAATTGTAGGAAAAGTTTGAACTGCCGGAAAAGTCAATTGGCAGAAAATCCAGAACTGGTGGAAAAGCCGGAAAAGTCAAAATTGGCAGAAAATCCAAAACTGGTGGAAAAGCCAAAAGAGCTGGAAAAGCCAAAAAAGTTGGAACTGCCAGAAAAGTCGGAACTGCCGAAAATGCCAAAAAATCCAGAACTTCCAGAAAAGCCAGAACTATCAAAAAGTCGGAACTGCTGAAAAGCCAGAATTGTTGGGAATTGCCGAAACAACCGGAGTGTCTATCTCTGAGGGAGAGCAACATGCAAGGGATAGCCAACTAACATTGGGACAATTGTATGGTACTTAGCAGCAAATACACCAATCATGAAATGTTACAGCTAGCATGCAAGGGAAAATTAGCATGTAACAACAAGCATGCTAAGGACAACAAGAATGCTAGGGACAACAAGCAAGAAAGGTGTTGCCAACACATAGGTCAAGATGGAAACATGGTACAGAAATGGCACATAATGCAGTACAGTGATGGGTACAGTCATGATTAATGAAGTGTGATGAGATGCAGCATAGTGATGATGGGTGCAACATGGTGCAACACGGTGAGGTGCAACATGATGATGAAATGCATCACAACGATAGGTGAAGGAGTCACCTTGGAGAATTAGTTGAAGTAGGATGTCTTCAACTGATCTCATGTATCATCTTCTTAGAGATGATCTATGCTCTTATCTAGATAAGTCAAAGTGTTGACTTTTGTTGTAAACATACTATCTCTCTCTCTCTTTGTTGAAGTATTGAAGAACATATAAGAAGAATTGATCAAGGGTTTCCCCACATTGGGGTTTGTCCCTAGCTAGTGCCACATCTTGTGTTCTCTTGTCTTGGCTTGTTTTCTTTAATTTATATTTATGTTCTATCTATAGTTTACTTTAATGTTGATGTGATTACTAATCTGGAAACGATATTGAGCTAACTGTGAAAATTGAAATAAATTTCTATAGCATAGAACATGCCTAAAATTAACATGGTATCAGAGCTGAGGTGAAGACAATGCCCAAGCAAGAGTGAAAGAGCAATCACCAAAGATAGTTGGGAAAGGACAAAAGGATCAGTGGATTTCTCATCCCTCTTCAAATTCACCAAGGGTGAAGTTGAAGTAGAGAATATTATTGGAATGGCACAGTGGAATATGGCTACTTAAAGATCACTTCATTGGAAGACCGGATCTCAGGGTGGAAGGAAAGGAAGATAACTAGTTCGGCCATTATGTGAAGGAGTGTCTGAATGGCAGGGACACATCATTTGATGATTATAAAAATAATTCCAGGGACATCTTCAATGATCAAAGGAATGACAGGTTAATTCCAGGGACATCTTCAATGATCAAAGGAATGACAGGTTAATTCCAGGGACATCTTCAATGATCAAAGGAATGACAGGTTAATTCCAGGGACATTCAAGGAAATGCTCGACTCTTCATAGAAAGAAAGGAACCCCAGGTATGAAGAATCAAATGTTGTTTCTGATAAGATAAAGAAGCGTTATCTTGTATTGGCCCTCTCATTTAGATTCTTTGGGAATCTGGCTTATTGATTGTAGTGCTTCAAGGCACTTCATCGGATAGGTAGGTGCACTCTCTAATTTGGTAGAGATGGAAACAATCATGGGATTACACTTGGAGCTGAAGCCACCTATCCCAAAAAGGGTGTAGGGAATGTTATCCCTCAATTAAATGAGGGTAACTCAATTCCTTTATAGAATCTCTTTTATGTACTTGATCACAAGAAGAACTTGGTGCCCATTTCAACAATGGAAGTCAAAGGATTCAGGGTGGCACTCATCAATGGAAAGGTACGTGTTTGAAAATAGAATTTTTATAGATGTTTTTTAGTTCAGGGTTGTATCAAGTTGCACGAAGTCCACTGGGGATCATGTCCATTGACACATAACACCAAAGTTTTATGAGTGAGATGGTGATAGGGATGCCTGAATTCAAAAAGAGCATGAAAGTACATGTCTGAGATGTACCAAAGGAAAATCTTACAAGGGGACCATTCCCCTGATGTGGCAGGTCCACAGGTTTGGAACAACTCAAGGTGTTTGAGATTCATGATTGGGAATATCATGTATATAGGTGGAAGAAAGCCCTCTATGGCTTGAAGCAAAACCCCCCAAGCATAGTATGAGAGGATTGATAGCTGTCAGATGACGCTGATATCCACTAGGAGTGAAACCAATCCAAACCATTACCCGAAGGTTGTGGATGATAGACCTCTCATACCGGCACCTTATGAGGATGACCTATTTCTGACAGGTGCAAACCCTCTCATTTGCAGAAGTAAGAGGGAGTTGGATTCCGAATGTGGAATGATAATCTGCAAGCCTGTGACTACCTCGAGGATATTAACTTTCAGAAGTTATATGGTAGTGATGTCGGACCAGATTTGGGAAATGCCTCTAAGTTTCATAAACTCATTCATGTTGATGTTCTTGGTGAACTTCTGTTCAGAAATATGTTTTGCAGTTAGCATGGTGAGCTCATATTTGGTTGAGCCTCACTGTATTGGTGCCAAGAATCTTCTGAGATATATTTGGGGCACAATCTCTCATGGATTGAGATACACTTCCAGAAATATGAAACTGCATGATTATTCGAATGCTGAGTGGGAATAAAGTGTGGAGGATCACTAGAGCACTTCTCAGTGTTGGTTCTATTTAGATTCTACTTCGATTACATGGATGATTAGGAATCAGAAGTCACTTGCTATAAGCACTGCAAAGACTAAATACACAACTACGAGTATGATCTTGTGTGAAGCTGCATGGTTGCAGAAGCTCTTAAGTGAGCTGTTTGTACACATGATGAATACCACTGTGATTCTCTGTGACAACCATAGGTGGGATTCGATTATTGAGGAATCTCGTATTCGATTATTGCTCCAGCAGATAGACATCAGATACCCCTTATCTGGGATATGGTAAGTCGATGAGTGAGGATGCTCCATCACATTGAGACTGATGTATAGGTTGCAGAATTTTTTTTTGAAAGCCCCGGGGAAAGGTCAAATATGTAACTTTCCCGAACGACTTGGAGTCGTTGAGAGACCTTCTTATAATGGTCTTCCATGTTGCATGCATTTTGCTCTGGGAGATCTGGGGGGCTTGGGGACTTACTCGAGCAATATACGAACATAGGGTGACTCACCCTCCCCTAGTGGTGTGCTATGGAACAAGATGATTTGTTCTCCTGTGGGCCAGGATGATTCATTCTCTTATGGACCAAGATGATTTGTTCTCCATGTCGATTGTGGAACAGGATGATTCATTCTACTGTGGGCCAAGATGATTTGTTCTCCATGCCAAATGTGGAACCAGATGATTCGTTCTCCGTGGTGACTGTGGAACAGGATGATTCGTTCTCTTGTGGGCTAGGATGATTCGTTCCCCATGGCGACTGTGGAACATGATGATTTGTTCTCCTATGGGCCAGGCTGATTCGTTCAACGTGGTGACTACGGGCCAGGATGATATGTTCTTTGTGGCATTCAATGACAGGATGATTCATTCTCCTGTGGACAAGATGATTCATTCTCTTGTCGAGGCATCCTACTCATGCAGTCTAAGACTCATGGGAAGTACCTCTCATCTGATCAATGAGCAAGGAAATGAGGATAGGGACCATAATAGTTATATCGATGGACACATCGTTGTATCTACCGTACTCCCTGTGTTAGGATGACCTCCATTGATCTGGGATCAATGAAACTAATTTGGGATCGGTATCAGTGGTTTGAGACACTCTCTTGTGATATTGATCTGCGATCAGTGAAACTGATATGGGATCAATATGAGTGGTTCGAGACACTCCCTTGTGATATTGATCTGGGATCAATAAAACTGACTTTGGGTCAGTAGAGAATGGTATGAGACATTCTCAATCAATTCTTCTTCTTCATGGTTCAGTAGAGTAGAGCAAAGCAAAACAGATCAAAGTAGAGCAAAGCAGTGCAAGGCACTGATGGCAGAGATAGTTTAGTTGGACAAATGGATCAACAGATGGAGTTCTCCCTAGTTGAGAGGGAATGTTAAAATTGGAAAATAGGGCCAAAATCCATGTGGGTCATCTTATCTATGGCAGCTGATATTTTTCTTGGATCCCTCTCATCAAGAGGTGTAGGATTGATCTAAAGATCAACCAATTCTGATAAGTATTTATGAAGATATGAATTTATTTTGGTTATGGACAAATCGTCAAGTCGACCAACAACTTATGTAGGCTCAAAAGCCCAACAGTCATGTCTATTCAACCTCTAAGTTTTAGTATAAATAAAGAGGACTTGAAGTCATTTGTCACACACACACTCACTCTTGTGATCTCACTTCATCTTGTTTTGGGTTTGATGAAGTTGAGAGCTAGAGGGAGTGCCCTAGGGTATACACTGCCCTAAATAACATGCTCTAGATCTAAATGCAGTCATGGGAGAATAAGCTCTGCGTTGCTCAAAAAGCTGGAAAAGATGGAAAAGTTGAAACTGCCGGGACTACCAGAAAAGCTGGAACTATCAGAAAAGCTAATAAAGTCTGAAAAGCCGGAATTGCCGAAAAAGCTAGAACTGCTGGAATTGCCGGAACTACTAGAATGGCTGAAACTACTAGAACTACTGGAAAAGTCAAAAAAGTTGGAAAAGCCAGAACTGCTAGAAAAGTCAGAAAAGCCGAAACTGTGAGAAAAGCTGGAACTGCTGAAAAAGTCGGAACTGCCAAAATTGCCAGAAAAGCAAAAAAAACGGAACTACTGGAACTACCAGAAAAGATAGAAAAGCTGGAAAAGCTGGAAAATTTAGAAAAGTCGGAACTACCGAAAAATCCAGAAAAGCCAAAAATGCTGGAAAATCTGGAAAAGCCTGAACTTCCAGAAAAGTCAGAACTGCCGGAGAAGCTGGAACTGTCAGAAAAGCCGGAATTGCCGGAAAAGCCGGAACTACTAGGAACTACCAAAACAACTGGAGCATCTATCTCCGAAGGAGAGCAGCATGTAAGGGAAAGCTAATTAACATTGGGACAATTGTATGGTACTTAGCAGCAAATACACCAACCATGCAATGTTACAACTAGCATGCAACAACAAGCATGCTAAGGACAACAAGCATGCTAGGGACAACAAGCAAGTAAGGGACAACAAGCAAGCAAGGTGCAGCCAACACATAGGTTAGGAAGGCAACATGGTGCAGCAATGGCACATAATGCAGTACAGTGATGGGTACAGTCATGATTAATGAAGCGTGATGAGATGCAGCATAGTGATGATGGGGGCATCATGGTACAGCGCGGTGAGGTGCAGCATGATGTCGAAATGCAGCACAATGATAAGTGAAGGAGTCACCTTGGAGAATCAGTTGAAGTGGTATGTCTTCAACTGATCTCATGTATCATCTTCTTAGAGAAGATATATGCTCTTATCTAGATAAGTCAAAGTGTTGACTTCCGTTGTAAACATATTCTCTCTCTCACTATTGAAGTATTGAAGAACATATAAGAAGAATTGATCAAGGGTTTCCCCATATTGGGATTTGTCCCTAGCTAGCACCACATCTCATGTCCTCTTGTCTTGGCTTGTCCTCTACTATTTATATTTATGTTCTATCTGCAGTTTACTTTAATGTTGATGTGATTTCTAATCTGGAAAAGATATTGAGTTAACTGTGAAAATTGAAATAAATTGCTCTAGCGTAGAACATACCTAAAATTAATAGACATGTTTCCTTCCAACCTTTCCTTTAGATTAAATATCTCTTGGTTTGCTTCCTGTAGTTTTTTACCAATGATTTATGAGTTTTTCCTAGTAGTCTCCAGTTGCTTCTCCTTCTACATTAAGCATTTATGTGCAACATCTAGATCATTATGTACCCTTTTAAGCTCCCCCTATGAAAGATGGAGTTCAGTGAGGGTCTTAATGAAATGTTCAATTGGGTTTTGAGGATCTTCAAGCACTATCATTGCACATATATGTGAATCTATTCTCTTTTGTAGCTTAATTTGCTGCTGATTTAGGGCCACTATTTCATTGTTCATGTCAGTGAGATCATTGGAAAATATCGCCTTCTCTTCTTTTACCTATGGAAGCTCCTTGGATTGGATATCATCATTACCTGGCATCTTCAACTTATGCCTCAGCTCCTAGATTTCTGTTTGGGAACTTTGAAGGAGAGCTCCAAAAGCAACTTTATTTTATGGATTCACTCCTAGCTTCATGATTAGCTCCTCGAAACTCTCATTCTACATGTGGAAAGCCCTTGAGTTGGCTCTCTCTTGCTTCAACATGGCCCTGCAACCTTTTCCATCAACTTCCAAGCCTTGTTGATGGTCATTTTGTTTTTGTTGCGCTCACTATACAACATCTCTCCAACATGCCTATGGAAATTTATCTTGTCTAGTAAGGAACACTTGTTAATTCCAATGAAACATCTAAGGATTTAAAATGAGAACTCGAAGGCAGAGACTATGCCAATGGATGCTGTAGTGAAAACTTCATCTAATTTCTTTATAAATCCATAGCAAGCAATAGTTTGGTCTAGTATGGAACTGAGTTAGATGCCATTTGTTACTACATCTCCTCTCTCACCTTCATATTTCTCTCTTCAATGCCCTTTCCAGTAGGCCAACTTGACCTAGTATTAGCTACAATTCCTTTTGCACCTAGGATAGCTACCTCTGAAGAGGATGAGTCAACAACTAGTGATGGATCCTCTACGGTCACTTGGAAACCCAATTGACTTGACCTTGTTTCTACCAATCTGGTTTCAAGTTCCTCTTCTTTTGTCTCTTGGGTCCTTTCCTTTTTAGATGTTTGTACATCCTCCATCTCTATATCTCTAGTCTGGTCCACAGTCCTATTTTGCAGTTTTCCCTTGGCTAATAAAGGCTCGGTCTCAATTTCTATATCCATAGGCCATGTATCAAGATTATATTTCCATTAAATTTTAGGCCTATACTCATGTTCATAGGTCAAAGCTTTTATCGTCTCCCTTCTTTGAGAAATGAAACCATGAGGGTCATAATTCTAGACATGTCCTAAATCAAAATCCATTTTCTTGAGTAATTATTCAACTACCTTGAAGTTCTACCTAGAGTTGACAACAAAAGGGACCACAAGTTTTCCCAATTTAAACACATTTCCCTTCTTTCCAAGGACAAAGGGGAGTTGGTTCGCATTAATACTTTGCCTCATAAATTCTAGGGAAAATATCCTCATAGGCATGAACACAAGGAGATGGTAAGGGAAGATTTCACAACCATATACCCTAATCTCTATGTGGCTCTCAAAAAGGTACCAATCCCCTACCTTGGTGTCTTCAGTAAGATGGAGAACCTCTCTTTGTTGGGGAATAACCATGGGGGTAGAAAAACCATGGATGATTTTATATGCAATGGTCATATAAGTTGATATGAATTGAGAGTAATCATAAGCATTTGGCCTCTTTCTAACATTAATGTCCTAGTCAAATAAAAATTTTGTCTACTTGGCATCCATCATGTTGAGGCCCAAGCACTCAAACTCATTCACATGGGTATAAACAAAGAGATAGAAAAACAAAGGATAGTACCTGAAATATGATGTGGCAGAAAACTGGTGTAGCTGAAACCTTACAAACTTAGATAGGTAGGTTGGAATATCAAATAGGTGGCCAGGTTGCATCAGTTGCCTTAAAACTCTTAAGATGTCTTTGTTGGCTATGCTGAAATCGTCATCCCCCAACATATGGAAAATTAGTTATAGGATGGGTTGAATAGGTTCAACAAATATGGTGATAGGGAAGTTGGCAGTTAGGGGCAGAGCTTGTAGTCCAAGAGCTAGGAAAATCTTTAGGAAATATTGTTGTTCATTGGCTGGGAGGGTAGAGAAATGATACACATGGGTGACATCAGTAAATTTCTCGAGTTCTAGAGAATTGAGGTAAACCAGGTCTTTTGGATTAGCTTTTGGGTTACTTCGAGAATTTTGATCCCAGAGGAGGAAACAAAGCAGTTTTTCTCGTCGATGTATGTTGCAACCAACCAGGGTATGAATTCTAGAAAATATTGCAAAGTGGATCTGATTTGGTAGTACAGGTTGGAGTCAACTACTTGGAATGGGTCCTCCCCCCTAACATGGTTTCCATATAGGTCAAAACAGAGGTAAGCCAGGTGATATGAATAAGTTGGGTCAGCTAGTTGAGCCTTTGTATCCATGAGGAGGTCAACACTAGAAGAGATTTTGGCCTCCCAGGCCTTTGCGGTCCAGGGGGTGATTTTTTCATTTTTATGAATTCCTGAGAAAATTTATGGGCATATAGGAGCAACTGGATTACGTTGTTATCGCTGAGAGGGTAGAAAATGACACCAGGAGGAGGTACTCAATTGACTGAGCTTGAAAAAAGTTCTAGACAGGTGACTAGTGGGAGAGCAACAGAGTGGTGAAAACTTTTGAAAATGGAGTGGCAGGAAGGATTTTATAAATGGCATGGGGAACAATGGTCGACTGACGTGAGGGTGACGTCACAGTTAGGTACACATGAATGGTTTTGATTGGACGATGGTGGGGATAGGTTGATAGGAGTGGAGGCAGGTGGAGCTACTGTTACCTTTGAATCTGTGCTTAATTGAAAAGTTGTCTACTGATTGGTCCAGGTGGCACATAGTCCCCACTCCCATTGTGCTTTGACGGGTCAAATAATGGGAGGCTAGATCCCACGCTCCCCACTGGAATGAATATGGACCGTCGAATCCAGATCTGAAGATTCATTCTAAGGGGGGCACTTCTTTAACACCTGAGTAGGTTACTCCCTGGTACACAATACTTTGTCACACCTCTTGTACTTCCCCGTGACATACCCCGAAGTGCCCAAAACATGACCACAATGTAGTGTACTCATTCATATATGTAGTTCATATCCTTCCTAAGACTTTGATTGGAAAATTCCTTGAGCTTCCCTTGAAGGAAATAGCTCTAAAATACTAATTTGATAATCGTCGCCCTTATGACACTAAAAAAAATGATGATGACCTATTGCATTGTACTTGACCCACTATGGCATCACTCTATTCACTTCTATGCCGCAATGATCCAAAAAAGGAAATTTTCCCAAAAAGGATGAGAATCTTCATGATCTAGAAGCTTCCAGAGCAGCAAGTTGGAGGTTGTTCAGTATAGATGAGGTCCAATTCTCCCAACTTGTCCTCTTGGTTTTATCCCTATGAGCTATCACCTTGAGATAAGGGCCTACTCCTATCTTTGGAGAGATCCTAACTCCCTTTCCTAGCCTATATATTCATCCTCTCCCATTCCCAAATGGTTGGTCTATGTCTATTTTCACCCTTATGCTAAGATTGTGCATATATGTTACTCATTTGGCTTGGAGAAGGAGTGCTTGGAGAACTTAGCTTGGACTTGGATATTCATTTCAAGGAGAGCCTATCAACATCAAGGCTTGGTTGTATGCTTCCTTTTATTTTCTATTAATATACAACTGTTGGTTCATTTTCCATTGATGTGTATACTGATTTATCATCTATCTTAACATTCATTGATCAATTAAATAGGTTGCCTTTGAATATGTTATTTGTATTTGCATTCCTTGTTGTGTCTTGGTCTCGTGTGCTGGTGCATATATGCTATGAGCAATAGGAACGAGCCCACGACGCAAGTGATTCGAGATCTTCAACAAAGGATGACTTGATAACATCAAAACGTGGTAGACCATCTTCTTCCTTTCTTTTCAATTTTAACCTAGGAAAGTGTTTGGTAGATTGTCACTTAGGTTTCTAGACCCACTCATTGGGCTAGAGGGATTGTCTCTGTCCACGGAGAGGATTTACCTGGAGAACAAAATGGTGACTCTACTGGATAATATGAAGAGACAAATAACCAAAGGTAAATGGGGGAGCCTGAAACAATTTAGTTTCTGTTCAATAGTGGTTACTTTCTTCCTAGATCGGGTGCCCTTGTTTTGGAACCAGTTTGTAGAGGTACCAGATCCTCTCCCCCAAGATCCGAGGCTAGTGCGGTGGAGTAAGATCATGCCCTGAGGAGGAGGGGGCCAATAGATGCATTTCCCTCCCCAGGTTTTCGGTAGGCTACATTGCCAACTACTTGTTGTGGAAAATTATTCTTATGTTGGCACAAATTTCATATGGGATCTGAATCTATCTCTGCCACAGGGAGAACAGTGGACTGATGCATGTAAAACTTGTTTTTTCATTTTTTCAAGTTTTATTAATTTTTTGTGAAAGTGTAACTGAGATGTAACTTGTGATAAATGTGCAGATGTTGGATTGGATAGACTGCCTGGCATGTTTTCAATAGCATGGCGAGAAGCCCATCAGATAGTAGGTGCTGACTATGAGGAAGGGGTGGACCCCTTAGTAGAGATGGAGTACAACCTGGACATGTTTTCCTCAAGGATACCAGAGTATACTACCATAAATGAGGTGCCACTGCGATGGTAGAGACACATCGTAGGAGTATCAATGAGATTGCATTGGTTGTTAGGCCGGGTAATCAGAGCAGTCTCATGCTACCATGATCATCGTGCGGGCTAATAGGCTTTCTAGTTAATTTTACAAATTTTGTAGGTTTTGAAAGCCAAGTGTCTCAAAACACTTTATTTTTTGAGATTTTGATGTAAACACTCTCACAACACGATATATATATATATATATATATATATATATATATATATATATATATATATATATATATATATATTATATATATATATATATATATATATATATAATATATATATATATATATAATATATATATATATATATATATATATATATATATATATAGATATATATATATATATATATATATATATATATATATATATATATATATATATATATGTTTTATTTTCTACTTATGTGTCCATGTATCATGATGATGTGATTGGTTTTATAAATTACCCAAATGTCTATCAAGAACATAGTTTGCTAACGCATCTATTCATGTATTCAAATTGGGTGGAATATGTTGATATGTGATAAAATCAAAATTTACTTCCAGTAATAGAACACGTAAATAAATACACAATATCTATGGATTTCTTACTGAATAATGATTGTTTAATTGTAACACAACGAGTTGTGAATCTAACTTGGCAACTAAATCTCTAATGCCAAGAGCAACTACTTCTGACACTAGTTCAATGACTGCACTATATTCAACAATATTGTTAGTTGTTTGACTAAGGCATATAATTTGTAAGTCAATCAACTCAGCAACAGGGGCAAAGAGTGCCCAAACTACGAAAGACAAATTCCATGTGATATGACAAGCACCATCAACAAAACTGAGATAATGACTTGACGACATATGAAAACTGAGTGGAACACAAGGTAAGTAGAAAAACACATGTCTCCAAAGCAAAAAAACACACTAAAAATAAAAAAGCGCACACTAATGTACAAAACGTCGTTACACGAATTTCATGCATAATACTTTTTCAAATACAACCCATTTTGGGGTTGTGACAATGCATTTCCTTCATAATCAGATGGCTCATAGGCGCCTTTTTGCAAAACACATTTAGCAATATATAGCCCATGCCACATACGTTCAAACTTTCCAACGCCTAACTTATCGTTAGCCTGATCATAAAGGAGGACCAGGTTGCCTTCAAGAAAAGTGCAAGGAGAAATTATTTGATAAAAATGAACTTTGACACATTTCTTTTGAGCTTCAATTACCAACACAGCAATGCGACAGGTCTCATCAAGCCTCTCAATCTAGAGTAGCCGATCCTCTTCAAGCGAGTTATTATGAAGAAGTTTGACAACTAATTTGAGCGAAGGGATTTTTCATTCAATCAGGAGAGTTTCCTCTAAACAATAAGCCCACTGGAATGGAGTGAATCCAATGGCCATATTAGCAAAAGTTTTGTAAGCCAATAGAGCTGAGAATAGCATCAGATGCCAATCCTTTTTATCCTTCCCAATGGTACATTGAAGAATAGTAATCAAAACTTTATTAATTGCTTCAACTTGGCCATTGGCATGTGGATCATAAGGAGTTGAGCTATCATGATGAAGGCCCAACTGAGCAGTTAGCTCTACCATCATGTACTGACAAAAATGTGATCCATGGTCAATTACAATGGCTTGAGGAACACCAAAACACGCTATGACATGTTTGAAGAGGAACTAAGCAGTAGTGACACCGTTAGCATTGTATTTGGGCATCGCCTCAGCCCATTTAGTGAAGTAGTCGATGGTGATGATAATATAGCCATGCCACCCAACTGAGTGAGGGTTGCATGTCATTAAATCTATGCCCCATTTAGTAAATGGGCCAACGGTAACTACTGGGTGTAAGGGTGTTGGCGGGGCACATTGCTTGTGGTTAAAAATCTGAAATTCATGGCACTTATGAAGAACCAGAATACAATCTTTAAAGATGGAAGACTACAAATAATCGGCGCGGAGGATTTTCTTAGTAGTGGCATAGCTTGACATATGACCACCAAATGCACTAGAGTGGAAGTCATTCCAGACCTATTCAACCTCTTCAAGTGTTAGACATCTACAAATAATAGAGTCCACACCGACTCGGTATAATGTATCACCAAGAATCTGATAAGGTTGGGACTAATGCCAGATGAGGCGTCATTTCGATCTAGACAACTCAGATCAAAAGTTTTGGGTTTGAATATAAATGATAATATCTCCATACCATAGGTCAAGAGTGCTAATGATAAACATAGTTTCATCAAGAATCTGCGTAGTAAAATCAATAGAAGTGCTTGCAAACAGAAGGGCACATAGCAACTCAGCAAAAATAAGTGATTTCTTTCATTTGGTGTCAGTAAAATTGAATTCAAACTCCTATAGGATAACAATCCATTTGGAATATTCCCCCCCCAATAATTAACAAGTCGATATATAGCTCATTGTGTTGCAATCGAAAATCACCGTGGTTTTCTGTAAAAGGATATAATGACGAAATATTTGGACAACATGGACGACTGCCAAGGCAAGCTTCTCGACATGGGCATGTCAAGATTAAGTGTCAAGGAGATTAAAGCTTAAATAATAAACCACATGTTCGTTGCCATCATCATCATCCTAAACCAACGCCATAACAATGGTACTCTCAGTTGCATCCAAGTATAGGAAATAATCATGTCGATAATCAGGTGATGTAGTAAACGACCATTGATAAGCATGTTTTTCGAAGCATCGAAGGATTTCTAGGAAAATTCATCCCAAATGAAAGGGATCACCTTCTTAAGCAAGCAAGTAAAACCCTTGGTGAGTTCAACATAGTTAGGAATGAATCAACGAAGAAAGTTATCCTTTCCTTGCAGGATTTGCAATTGAAGCAAAGAGATGGGGGGGAAGTTCACAATAGAATCAACTTTAAAGGATAGATTCAGATACCTTTGCAAGACACAACAAAACCCAACAGTCGACTAGATTCAACACAAAAAATGCACTTGTGATGATTAAGATGGATGTTGTAATGTTGACATCATAGAAAAAATGGATCTTAAGTGGCCCAGATGGTCATGACGCATAGTAGAATAAGTTGGTAAGTCGTTAAGGTAAGGTTGAACAATGTGTCGAATATCATGAAATGCATAAGACATTTCTCTCTGGAAGGTAGCACAAGAAATTTTAAAACCGAAAGGAAGCTTCTTATAGGAAAAGTGCCCCAAGGTTAGATAAAGGTCGTCTTATGTTGATCAGCAGGTGAGATATTGATCTGGTCGAAGCCAGAAAAACCATCCACAAACAAGAAAATCTCACTTCCAACACACTTTTCAATGATCTGATTGATAAATACAGTGGGATAATTTCCTTGAAAGGACAAGTGCTCGATGATCTTTTCAAATTTAAGGGGTTAGAAAAGATTGAAATGACTACTCAGGTAACTCTAGGAAAAAAAAGGAGTACTAAGTAACCGTGAATAGCAATATACACCTTAGCAAATAAATTTACCAAGGATTTGACATATGTGCAGTGAATCTCCCTGAATGTTGTGTTCAGTGCATCACGTTTATAGGGCGGCAGACTTGCCTTCGTATGGATAAATGTTGGAAACTTATGAGGGTCCCCCTTTATATACACAATGGTACGGGGAGCACAAGTTCGTGCTACCACTACCTAATGCAAGAGTATTGCAAATGATAGATGCTAAGTTTTATGACATCGGAACAGGTCTCTAGCCTAGACCACTAAGTATGAACGTTAATGTTTCAAATACTCCTTAGATTCATTAATGTAAATTTTAAGTTTATCTTTGAATTAATTTTCATTTTAAAGGGCTCAACGATGTCACCTGTTCCTAGAATGCAACTAAATGATGGAAATGAAACTTTTCATTCGATGAAGGCTATTCTAACAAAGGAAGAGAAACAACCAACCAATGAATCAAACAATCCAAAAGCATCAATACAAACGTTTCAATGTAATAAAATGAAATCTAAACTTTCATTCTACTAACAAATGCAATGCCATAAAGATGAAAATCTTTTTCTTTTCACTAAAGGTGCAAACTAGTGCAAAATAGAAAAAGAAAATGAAAACAATTCACCAATCATTAAAATCTATTTCACTTTCCAATTTGAATATAAGAAATGTTTCAAAAATAAATCAATGATATACACTTCCACTTTCCGAAACACAATAATAACAACACGCACTTCCTTTCAATTCAATAAAAAACAAGCAATTTTGTAATTTATTGCTCGCTAACAGAACTAAAGTGACTTGCAAAGCATCTACTCGATTCGACACTAATGAAAATAACTTTATACCAAAGAACCAAAAGTTACTTGCAAAAGATGTCCAGACGTAAAAGAATTCTTTGAACAAAGGTAATTGATCTCTTAAGAGAAAACCAATGAATGAATGAAGGGTGGCCTAGAAAACCTAAAAATGAAATCAAGCTCCAAACACACTTAAACCAAATAAAGAGGAAATTAATCAAACAAACATGTCAAGGAACGCAATGAAACTATAATCACATTGACAAACCATTGCTAGAAGGAAAAAACTGAAATCAAGAAGAAAAACTCTAATTTTCTCTGATCGTGACTATCAGAGAGAAAATTGTGATGGTCGAGAAATATGAGATAAAACCAAAAAATCTTCAAGATCAACAAAAGTAAAGAACCTTCAAGCAATGAATAGTAAGTGAAAAAAGTTGTAGACAAGCAAGCATGCTTGAAAATGGATAGTTGGTCAAATTCAACACAAAAGTAGGATGAAGGATTGAATGGAAATGATCATAACATCCCAATCACCATTTTGTTTCTAGGTAAATCCTCTTTGCAGACAGAGATGATCCCTCTAGCCCAATCAGTGGGTCTAGCAACCTAAGTGACAATCTACCAGACACTTTTCTAGGTTAAAATTGAAAAGAGAGATGAAGAAGAGGGCCTACCTCATTCTGATGCTATCAAGTCATCCTTTGTTGAAGATCTCAAATCTCTTGTGTCATGGGCTCGTTCCTACTACTCACAACATTTATGCACCTTCACAATAGATCAAGACACAACAAGGCATGCAAATACAAACAACATATTCAAAGGAAACCTACTTAACTGATCAAGGAATGTTAAAAGAGGTGACACATGAGCATACACATCAATGAAAAATGAACCAGCAATTGTATATTAATAAAAAATAAAGAGAAGAATACAACCAAACCTTGATGTTGATAGGGTCTCCTTGAAATTAATATCCAAGTCTAAGCTAATCTCTCTAAGCACTCCTTCGAAAAGCCAAATGAGTAATATATAGACACAATATTTGCATAAGGGTGCAAATAGACATAGACCAACCATTCGAGAATGCCAGAGGATGAATATATAGGCTAGGAAAGGGAGTTAGGATGTCTCCAAAGATAGAAGTAGGCCCTTATCTCAAGGTGGTAGCTCATAGGGATACGACCAACATGCCAGGTTGGGAGAATTCGAACTCATCTATGTCGAACAACCTCCAACTCACAGCTTTGGAACCTTCTAGATCATGAAGCTCTCATCCTCTTTGGGAAAAATTCCTTTTGGGATCATCGTGGGTGTACAAGTTAATAAAGTATTGTGCAACAAGCAATCATCATTGTTTTTAGTCTCATAAGGGAAATCATTCTCAAATTAGGGTTTTAGAGCTATTTCCTTTAGGGGAAGCTCAAGGCATTTTCTAATCAAATTTTTAGGGAGGATCTAAATTGCATTTATGAATGAGTACACTACATGATGGTCATGTTTCAAGCACTTCAGGATATGTCACTAGGAAGTGTAGGAGGTGTCACAAAATATTGTGTAACCGATGATCTATTGCACAATATTTTGTCACACCTCCTGCACTTCCCCGTGACATACCCCGAAGTGCCTGAAGCATGACCATAATGCAATGTACTCATTCATATATGCAGTTAAAATCCTTCCTAGTAATACTTTGATTGGAAAATGCGTTGAGTTTCCCTTGAAGTAAATAGCTCTAAAACCATAATTTGAGAATCATTGCCCTTATGAGACTAGAAATAATGATGATCGCCTGTTGCACTATACTTGACCCGAGATGGCATCGCTCTATTCACTTGTATACCCATGATGATCCAAAAATGGCAAATTTCCCTAAGAGGATGAGAATATTCATGATCTAGAAGCTTCAAGAGCGGCAAGCTGGAGGTTGTTCGGCATGGATGAGGTCGAATTCTCCCAACTTGGCCTCTCGGTATTATCCATATGAGCTACCTTATTGACATAAGAGCCTACTCCTATCTTTGGATAGAACCTAATTCCCTTTCCCATCCTAGATATTCATCCTCTCCCATTCCCAAATGGTTGGTCTCTGTCTATTTGCACCTTTATGCTAAGATTATGCCTATATGCTACTCATGTGGCTTGGAGAAGGAGTGCTTGGAGAGATTAGCTTGGACTTGGATATTCTTTTCAAGTAGAGCCTATCAACATCAAGGCTTGGTTGTATGCTTCCCTTTATTTTCTATTAATATACCACAGTTGGTTCATTTTCGATTCATGTGTATGTTCATGTATCTTCTATCTTAACATTCCTTGATCACTTAAGTAGGTTTCCTTGGAATATGCTATTTTTATTTGCATGCCTTGTTGTGTCTTTATCTCTTGTGTATGTGCATAAAGATTGTGAGCAGTAGGAGAAATCCTGTGACACAAGTGATTTGAGATCTTCAACAAAGGATGACTTGATAGCATCAGAATGAGGTATGCCATCTTCTTTGTCTCTCTTTTCAATTGTAACTTAGGAAAATGTCTGGTAGATTGTCACTTAGGTTGCTAGACCCACTCATTGGGCTAGAGGGATCATCTTTGCCCACAGAGAGGATTTACCTAGACATAAAAATGGCAACTTTGCTAGGGAATATATGATCATTTCCATTCAATCCTTCATCTTGATTTTGTGTTGATTTTGACCAACCATCCATTTTGAGGCTTGTTTGTTTGTCTATAATTTTTTTCACTTACTGGTTATTGCTTGAAGGTTATTTATTTTTGTTGATCTTGAAGATTTTTTGGTTTTATCTCATCTTTATCGACCATCGTGGTTTTCTCTCTGACAATCGCAATGACATCATAGATGTTTTAATTAAAATTGTGATTATCGTTGTTTTGCCTATGACATGTGCGATGATCCCAAATGTTAAAGAAAATTATGTTTTCTCATCTTGATTTCAATATTTTTCCTTCTAGCAGTGGTTTGTCAGTGTGATAACAATGTCATTGTCTTGCTTGACAATTTTTTTTTTACTGTAATTGTCTCTTCATTTGGTTTAAGTGTGTTTGAGCTTGATTTGCTTTCTAGGGTTCCTAGGGTTTCTAGGTCACCCTTCATTCACTCATTGGTCTTCTCTTCAGAAACCAATTACCTTTGTTCAAAGACTTATTTTGCATTTGGACATATTTTTCAAGTCACTTTTGGTTCTTTGGTATAAAGTTATTTTCACTAGTGTCAAATCGAGTAGATGCTTTCAAAGTCACTTTAGTTCCATTAGTGAGAAATATATTAAAAAATTGTTTGTTTTTTTATTGAATCGAAAGGAAGTGCTTGTTGTTATTCTTGTGTTTCAGAAAGTGATTTTGTATATCATTGATGTATTTTTGAAACATTTCTTGCATATCATTAGTGAATTGTTTTCATTTTCTTTTTCTCGTTTGCACTATTTTGCATTGATTGCATCTTTAGTGAAAAGAAAAATATTTTCATCTTTATGGCATTGCATTTGTTAGTAGAATGAAAGATTAGATTTCATTTTATTGCATTGAAAATTTTGTATTGATGCATTGGTTGGTTGTTTCTCTTCTTTTTTTAGAATGGACTTCATCGAATGAAAAGTTTCATTTTCATCATTTAGTTGCATTCTACGAATAGGTTACATCATTGAGCCCTAAAAACTAAAACTTAATTCAAAGATTAACTTAAAATCTACCTCAATGAATCTAAGGATCATTTGAAACATTAATGTTTGTACTTAGTGGTCTAGGCTAGAGACCTATTCTGGCATCTATAAAACTTAGTAGCTATCATTCACAGTACTCTTCCTTTAGACAGTGCTAGCACGGACTTGTGCTCCCCATACCATCGAGTATATAAATAGAGACCCTCATAGGTTGCAAACCTTTACCCATAGGAAGCCGAGTCTACTGCACTATAAACTTGATACACCAAACACAACATTCAGGTAGATTGCCTGCATGTACATCAAGTCCATGGTAAATTTATTTGTTAAGGTGTATATTGTAGTTCATGGTTACTTGGTACTCCTTTTAGCCTAGAATTACTCGAGTAGTCATTTCGATATTTTCTGACTCCTTAAATTTTAAAAGATAATTGAGAACTTTCCCTTTCAAGCTCGTTAAACCAACAAAAGTGACTAGAGTCACCTTTTCATCTTTTTCTAGTCTCTTAAGACATGAAAAATAAAAGCTTTTGTTTCTAAAAATAACTGCCCACGATAACATGTCAAAGACATGCAGTTTCTTCTTGGCCCAGTCTTGAGAAAATCATTGTAATTTTTTTTTAATCAACCCTCAATGAATCTCCTTTCCTTTTCCACTCTTCAGAGAAAGTCATCATGGCTGAAGCATTGAGTTCACCCCAAAGTTCCCCTTTGTTGTCTAATATTGAAGGGTCTTCACAAGGAGTTCACTCTGAACTTCCTCAGTCATTTGAAGCTCAAGGTTTTGAACTTAGGATTGTCCCGAGCATCCAACCCCTTTCTTCTCATCCACCACCCTCAGATTCCTTGTTACCTCAAGACTCTGATCCAGAAACCATTGATAGTCCAAATAGGTTTATCTTATATCTGTCGAATCTGTTATTCGATCCTATCGTGATATCTCCTTAATGTTCTTAGAGTCCTTACAACTGGCTTGGTGTTCCTCTGGAGTTATATACTCATACATCTCATATTCCTTCTCTCCAATTGTTTCCACCCCTAGATTCAAAAGGTACGATCCCAACCACTTCTTCGGGTTATTAGGAAGTTTCTGCTACTCATACTCCTCATGTTGATGATGAACAAGGGTATGAATTTCCTCCAAAAGGTTTTCCTTTTACAGGAAGAGTCCAATCTCACACACTTCCTAAAACCAGTGGTCCCATGTTTACACTTGGTTATACAACCTTATCCCAGTTAGTTTCAAGAACTCCTAGTGCTTCATCTTGTATCAAAATCCCACTTTGTATTCCAATACAATTCCTACGTCCAGTCCATTTATTGCGACCTCTCAAATTTCTATACTTAATGCTATCACGTCAGTTCCCATTCAACCTATGATTCCATTGCAACTTGTACCATTGTTTCAACCATCCATTCCGGTACAACCGACTCTTTTAGGTCAGGTTTCAATTAATTCTTCCACCTCTCTGTCAAGTGAGCAAAATGTGCCATCGCTTTTGGGGGGGAGGGGGGGGATCTGAATATTCCTCTTGCTTTAGGTGAAACCAATGTGAGTGGATTACAAACTCACATGGTTGGAGTGAATCAACCTTATTCTAGTGGTATTCGTAACCCTGTTGGTCCATCCAGTCAGGTAATATCCAGTATCAAAAACCTTACATGGCTCAGATTCCACTCCAATAGGATTATGGCTTAAACCAATAGGAGTGGATTAAAAACTCGCATGGTTGGAGTGAATCAACCTTATTCTAGTTATATTCCTAACCTTGTTGGTCCATCTAGGTCAGGTAATATCCAATATAAACAACCTTATACGACTCAGATTCCACTCCAATAGACTTATGTCCTGTTGACGGTGTTGGACCCGCCAACATGTAAGGGGATCTCCCTGGTAAGAAGTCCCAATTAGATCTCAGACCGTTTGGTGTAGAATTCCCAGAAGTGGGTCGTACAGTAATGCCTTGACCAGGATTTCACATAGAGGCAGGTAAGATAACTTAGTTGGTAGCAAGGGTGTGACATCTGCAACGAGCCAAGTAAGGTGCATGAGAGGTTCTAACACATGAGGGTTGAGATGAGTGCGCCCCTTGGAAACCTATAACAGTACTCGGCTTGTAAGGGAACACACAAGTGAATATGCATAACAAGCTGGAAATAAAGTTAGTGAGCTATCCAAAGTGATGGTTAAACCAACAACACATTTTAGAAAGATTCATACATACTTATACAAAATAGTCCATACATGCATGCATAAGCAAACAATACATATATCAATTAGAGTAAACCAGATAACATAGAATACAATACAACATATGCATGAAATGTGTTGGCTCTGTTATATTAAGAAGTGTAAGTTCCAACCATGCAATACATCCATGTCCAACGACTAGTTCCAATAGTGGAACATTACATCCACAACCACCTGCTCCTCCAAAGAGATGTACTTGCTCTGTGCAGTGGAGAAGCCAAGGATCATTACAATATTGTCCAAGATTTTTGTAAGATACTCCTATCGAAGCTTGGTTGACCAAAAGCCTTTACAATGAGTTATGAGGTTCTATTTATAGAAGAGGGTGGGGTGACCCTTGATATTCCCCTTTGTGACAGTTCATCTACCCTCATGACTCTTCATGTACTCTATGACTGTTACATCTAAATATTGACACTTGAACTTCCACTTGACACAACGTTACATTACAATTCACATGTGCTCATGTGAGGCAAAATGGCTTGAGCAAGCAATGCAAGACATTAATGACACACAGTCCATTGAGGTGAGACCAAATCTTTGACATGCTTGTGATGGTGAAGGTGGTGAGCTAATGCCAAGCTTAGTCATCTGTGATGGTGTGCATGCACCCCATGGTGACATCTTGTTGAAGCAAGCTCTTGCCTCTGTTGCATATGGGTGCATTGGTGTGGCTCCTTCATCCAACTCATCTGCTACTAGTGCATGGTCTTCTTGGGGCAACCAAGCTGACAACACACTGATTCATAATGTTCATGTTGATCTTCCAGTGTTTGCTAGTGGTCATGCACATCAATTATCAACTAAATGATCAGCTCTAGTTGGGCTTGCTTCTTGTCTTAGCCTTGGTGATTGTGCTGAATGGGTTGGATCACATGTGTGCGCACAATGACATGCATGTTTTTGAATCTGTTGCATGCAATCAACAACACTACTCACCGTTTCTACTCCATGCCTGTTACTAGGATGGATCTATAATTTGTATAGGTGTAGTTCCATTCATGAATGCATGTTACGCCCCCTATTGTCCCTATTCCTGTTCCAACTCATTCACTTGTCTGTGCAACACATGTTCTTCCATGAGTTACTGCTTCAGCACATGCAACTTCTTATTTGTTCCACTCTCTGTCTTCGTGCAATCTCCATGTCACATTGTCGCCTCATAGCCTCAATCTCCAAAGTTGCTTTCGTCATCAATGGATCTACTTGAGCTTGCAACTTTGTTCCGCCACTATGTTGTCAATATCCATCCTCTCACATTCGTTGTATCTAGTCTGTTGCCTTCAACTAACGTCCATGATGTTGCTCACTGTGATGCTGCTTCCATCATATCTTGATGTCCTTCTCTACGAACAAATTGATGTCTTCATGGGTAGGAAAGTTCATAGACACTTGATTGATTGCATCCCCAAGTGTGCTCTGAACGATGTCATCATCTCTGCTCTCCTGGAAACCATTGTACCTATATTGTTGAGAGGAAGATGAACACCTTTGATACTTTGAGACATGGAAACACTCATGGCAAGCAATCTATTAGTCGAAAATCAAAATGAACTTGGGAACTGACTTGCAACATACTTGGGTGACTGATCATGAAGGTCATGCAATTTCCACCGTGAGGTTGGAGATTGACTGCCAAGACTGTGCAAGGCATAGTCTAGGCTGCTGGAAGGCTGACTGGCTATTGGAACTACATAATGCACAATCCAGTCTGGTTGCTAACTGTTGGAATTGTGTAATGCACAATCTCAGCTCGTAATGGTTGCAAGCTTAGTGACTGCATTGCACAATTTTTTAGGCTAGAAGTCACTGTCCCTCAGAAATGTGCAAAACGGTCCTGGAGGGTAGTTCGTGGGAACAAATGCACATTTTTGGAGAGGAACACAGAGCTTTCATTCCCCACATTGTGCAATGTTGTCTCAGTGAAGGCAGAGTCTGAGCCAAGGTTGGCCAGACACGCCAATGGGAAACTAAAAGAAAATATTACAGTGAATGCATGGTGACACTAAGTGAAAACAGAAGTGATTGAGAGTGCATGAAAACATTCAATGAAAGGTTTAGTAAATAGATCAACATGCATGTGGGTGAAGCGAGTCACCGAATCGGTGACTGTACATGCAAAACATTTTCATGCATTTGACAACAGTGAGATAGAAATGAAAACTGAAATGGTACTAGTAGAAGCTAGTATCTATCAAAACGATAGAAAGCATTGAATTGAATCAAGTATACAACATTAATATGAAGCAAAGCAAAAAAAACGCCAGAAATGAAACAAGAGACATGGAAAGCAGACTTACCTCGAAACAGTTCAGCTGAATGTGCCATCAAAACCTAGATGTGATGTGGGATGTCAGAGCTGCAAGGTTGATGTGAGGAATGAGCTTTGAAACATCTGTTTGATGGGTTTTGATAAAATCAAGGTTGTGACACACATGCCACAAATATAGGGAAAGTGACACTTGATGGGAGGTTTTTGAAATTTTCCTTGCATGTAACCTCCAACTACCAAAAATAGATCCTTGAAACAAGGGATGCCTTTGCATGTTGCCTTGGGAGAAGCAACCCATGCATGCAAGTCTATTTTCCTCTGTCTCGGAGGGAACCGGTCAACTCAGCTGCAAATGCAAGAGGCTGCTCAACTACTGGGAGAAAATACACATTTATAGCTGGGAGCTGGGTTGGCTGCTCACAATATTTATGTAATTTCTGGGCAGAGCAGTTGAATGTTGCCCATATTTGCACAAATTCTAGGCTTAGCAACCCAACTAGGAAGGATTACACAATTTTCTTGGTGAAGCTTGCTCATCTGATTTGCACAATTCTGGGGCCCAGTAGGATTTCACAATTTCTGGAGGGAAGGCTGGTTGCCCTCGAGATTTGCACAAATTCTTGAACGAGATGCTCAACCTACTGCTAGACCATGTCTGTATGAACATCCTGTGAGGGGAATGCATTAAGGTTTGATCGCCAGGTTGTCTTTCTGCAAGAAAATCAGTGGAGCTTGTGTACTTGATGAAGCAAGACATGTTGCTATGAAAGGTTGGTAGGGAGGCACCAAAAATAAGCTAAGGCAAAATTTTGGAGGGTGGTTGTAGCTGCTACAACACTTGGCAACACACTGGTAGAAATATAGCCCTCTGAATGTACCTTGTTCCTGAAAAACAAGTCTAACACCTCCGGAAGTATTGTTCAGTTCTTAGTTCATCTTGGTTTCCAAACTTGCTTGATTGTAAGATGTAGCATCTGCCAATCTCTTGATCAAGTAACACACATTCCAAGCAAAGTCAACACAAATTTTTCGATTGGGGTTGAGGGGTATATTGGTGCACAAGCAATATAGTCGTCAGAGTCTTAGTTTCATCTCTGCTATTGCTCCACTGCTAGCAGGCCTCGACAGTACCCTGACGGAATTGAATAGGAACACAAGCATGGCTTTGTTTCCAGCGAGCTTGGTCAGTATGCCAGTGAAGTTACTTGCATCAACTCTTTGTGCAGGAAGCCTTTCTCTTCTTTCGCCTTATTCATTTACATTTTTTTCGAACTTTTTTCATTTTTCCATTTTTTTCATTTTCGTAACTGTGCATAGAACTTATTCAAGGGTAAAAGAGGGATCTCGACTTATTGACAGAAGAAGAGGTTGTTCCAATAGAGAAGTAGTTTATTATACCTTCGATGTGCTTGTTAAGGTGTACCCCCTCACCTTACTCTCCTTGACTGAGTTGACAAGGATTAACCCAAAAACAATCGACTAGAGTAGGTGATACTAGTTAGTGCACAAGCGTTGTGTTTTTACCAAGGTTCACTTCGAGAAGCATGTATTTTCCATTGATGTATCATGGACTAAAGATAACAAGTTCTTACATAAGAGAGTGGATAGTTTATTATACCTCTGAGAGAAGAAGAGGTTGTTCCAATAGAGAAGTAGTTTATTATACCTCTGACTTGCTTGTTAAGGTGTACCCCCTCACCTTACTCTGCTTGACTGAGCTGACAAGGATTAACCCAAAAACAATCGACTAGAGTAGGTGATACTAGTTAGTGAACAAGCGTTGTGTTTTTACCAAGGTTCACTTTGAGCAACATGTATTTTCCATTGATGTATCATGGACTAAAGATAACAAGTTCTTACAAATAACCAAATGTTGATAGTTGTAAAAGTCCTCTCGTACTTTACCTAGCTTGTTTCAAGAGTCATACATGGTTTCATGCAAAACTAACCTATGAGCAAAACAAGCAAACAAGCAACAAAGCAAAGGAGAAGAAAAAGCAAAAGCGAAATCAAAGCGAGTAAGCAAACAAGAAAGCAAGCAAACAAACCAACAAAGCAAGTAATAAAATAAGCATGCAAGAAAACAGGCTGAAAGAAAACACTACTAATCCTAAGCTAAGTGTGCATGGGACATCTCACATGAAGTGATACTTCCAATGCAGCCACTGGCGCATTGGTTGAACCATGTTGGTGAAGGCATAGTTCACGACCAAAACAACTATGCGAACCAACAAACAAGAAAGATATAACAGTGAATACAAACACACTCCAAGTTTGCAAGTGACCATAGAATAGAGATGAGTGAGAGCGCATGAAATGCACTCTGTGGACTTGCCATGGTGCTGAGCTACACTGCATGCAGATGTTGAGTGTATGCATTCTCTTGAATGTGATATGCAAGCAAACATGAGAGAGATAGACCACTTACGTTGTGCATGTGTTCTTATTGTGTAAGATTCCTTCAACACATGAGCAATAGGATCATGTAGTTCAAGTGGAGGAAGTTAAATCTAGGTGTTTAGTGGATCTTCAATGCAAAGAAGAGAGTGATGAGGAGCCTTTATTGTTTCAACAATTTCCTGACCGGAAGTGAAACCAAACTCATGGAAACGAGGGCATGACATAACCATCATCTTGGGCTGAAGTTCCTCGACAGTCTGGGGGGTTTCAACTTCATTGATAGATAGATCATTGTAGACTAGTGTCTTAGATAGATTAACAACGATTGAATCAACATCATGATCAGATGAGGAAGTGAATAAATCACAACAAACAAGATTAGAAAATTCAGGATTTTTGTCAGCATCCTCATGATTTGATTAATCAGGCAGAGGGGTAGATGGGAAGCAAAGATGTTCACCCTCTGTCTTTTCAGGAAAGATAGATGGAATATTAGACGGATTTTCCAAGGAAGATGTGTCCTCTTTGTACATTAATGAGAGACTGACATCTGATGTGTCCTGTGAATGATCGGAATTAGAAACATCCAGAAATAGTTTTTCATGGGGGAAATCAGTAGCGGAAGAATCACAAGGGGTGTCTGGATGAAGCAGATGAGGCAGGGCTAGAAGGGAGTCATCCTTCACCGCAAGTTCTTCATTAGATTCCCACACAGACTCATCATGAATGATGGCACATGTTGGTTGCATAACACCAACTCCATCGACAACTTGATCCTCGTTCACAGTAGGTGAGGAGTATAGAATGGGAAAACACAAGATAGTACAATCCAGAAGATCAACAGAATGTGAGGATGAAGGTCGAGGGAAAAAATCCATGTGACAACCAATAGGCTTGCAAGCCAAATCTGTGCAAATATCCAGAGCAGGTGGGGTGGGAGGATGTGAAAGTTCAATAAAGGTGTGTGAATGATCTCACACATCACTCTGTGATGGTGGAACTATTTGATGAGGTGAGGGCGGATAGTCATTTGTGACAATGACTGTGCCTTCTAGTGATTGCGCAGTTCCATCACTGGAGTATAAGTGGGATCCGAGTGATTTCAAGAATTGTGGATTTTCAGATATGTGAAGAAGATACTAAAATCTTCCATCAAGAAATCCCCAATCAATATCTTTCGGGAATCAGCATGCAAGATTACAAAAGCGTGTGCAAAATTGTTCAACAAATTCATCAGGTGTTTTTCGTAATTTCAAAATTTCTTTGTTGAGTGCTTGATAGTTAAAATGATTGAAAGCATGGTCTATCTCTACGACCAAATGATCAAGAGAATGAATATATTTTTTAGGCAGTGTGGCACACCATTGCATTGAGTGACCTCAAAGTGTGTAGATGAATAATGCACAACTCATGTATTCTCTAAACAATCCATGTCTTTTGCATGAGCCTACAATGCCAAGTGCATACGTAACCAAGGCTATGTGGACTCCACCATCAAATGTTTTATGAGACAAGTTATCTGAGATTTTTTTTAAGATGATGAAATCATTTCCATAAGACATACACTCGAGGAGAGAAACTCTGTAGTTAGTCATGACAGATATGTAGAGATTCAAAACAAATATGAGGACTCAACTTGTCATATGTCCCTCCTTCTAGCGCCAAAATGTTTACGGTGCTGAACCCACCAACATGTAAGGGGATCTCCCTAGTAAGAAGTCCCAATTAGACCTCAGACCGTTTGGTGTAGAATTCCCAGAAGTGGGTCGTACAGTAATGCCTTGACTAGGATTTCACATAGAGGCAAGTAAGATAACTTAGTTGGTAGCAAGGGTGTGACATCTGCAACGAGCCAAGTAAGTTGCATGAGAGGTTATAACACATGAGGGTTGAGATGAGTGCGCCCCTTGGAAACCTATACTAGTACTCGGCTTGGAAGGGAACACACAAGTGAAGATGCATAACAAGCTGGAAATAAAGTTAGTGAGCTATCCAAAGTGATGGTTAAACCAACAACACATTTCAGAAACATTCATACATACTTATACAAAATAGTCCATACATGCATGCGTAAGAAAACAATACATATATCAATTAGAGTAAACTAGATAGCATATAATACAATACAACATATGCATGAAACACGTTGGCTCTGTTATATTATGAATTGTAAGTCCCAACCATACAATACATCCATGTCCAACCACTAGTTCCAATAGTGGAACGTTACAGCCACAACTGTCTTCTCCTCCAAAGAGATGTACTAGCTCTGCATAGTGGAGAAGCCAAGGTTCGTTACAATATTGTCCAAGCTTTCTCTAAGATAATCCTATCGAAGCTTGGCTAACCAAAAGCCTTTACAATGAGTTATGAGGCTCTATTTATAGCAAAGTGTGGGGTGACCCTTGACATTCCCCTTTGTGACAATTCATCTACCCTCATGACTCTTCATCTACTCTATGACTGTTACATCCAACTATTGACACTTGAACTTCCACTTGACATGACATTACATTACAGTGCACATGTGCTCATGTGAGACAAAATGGCTGGAGCGAGCAATGTAAGACATCACTGACACTTGGTCCATTGAGGTGAGAGCGACTCTTTGACATGCTTTTGATGGTGAAGGTGGTGAATTTATGCCAAACTTGTCATCCTTGATGGTGTGCATGCACCCCATGGTGACATCTTGCTGAATCAAAATCTTGCCTCCATTGCATCTAGGTGTATTGGTGTGGCTCCTTCATCCAACTCATCTGCTAGCATGCACATGGTCTTCTTGGTGCAACCGAGCCGACAACACACTGATGCATAGTGTCCATGTTGATCTTCTAGTGTGTGATTGTGGCCATGCACATCAACTATCAACTACATGTTCAGCTTCAGTTGGGCTTGCTTCTTGTCTTCGCCTTGGTGAGTGTGCTTAATGGGTTGGATCGCATGCATGTGCACAATGACATGCATGTCACTGAATCCATTGCATGTGATCAACATCAATGCTCACCATGTCTGCTACATGCCAGCTACTGTGATGGAACTATAACTTGTACGAGGGAAGTTTCATTCGTGAATGTATGTTGCGCCCCCTGTTGTTCGTGTTCCTGCTACAACTCATTCACTTGTCTATGTAGCTCATGTTCTTGAAACTCCTTCTTTGTTCCACTCTCTGTCTTCACGTGATCTTCATGTCGCAATGTCACCTCATAGCCTAAGTCTGCAAAGTTGCTTTCATCATCACTGGATCTGCTTGAGCCTGCAACTTTGTTCCACCTCTATGTTGTCAACATCCTTCCTCTTGCATTTGTTGCATCCAGTATGCTACCTTCGGCTGATGTTCATGATGTTGCTTGTTGTGATGTTGTTTCGATAATATCTTGATGTCCTTGTCTACGAACAACTTGATGTCTTCGTGGGTAGGCAAGTTCATAGACACTTGATCGACTACATCCCCAAGTGTGCTCTGAAAGGTTTCTTCATCTCTGCTCTCCTGGAAATCATTGTACCTATACTGCTAAGAGGCAGATGAACACCTGTGATACCTAGAGACATGGGTTATCACTGAGGTTTCTCCCCAAAACTTGTGGGAAAAGGGAATACGGCTGAGGTAACCACTAACCAATCTTTTAGATGCAGCTTCTAGCCAAACTGCATCCAGAGAGGGCTCTCTTTATAATTTAGCTTTGTTTTTTGAAGTATTTTATGCTAGTTATGATGTGTAGGGTTTTGTTTGAAGTTTGTTGGATGGTGATTTTAAACAGAGGTGGGATGCAAGTCTAAAATAGTTTATTCCATTGGGCAAATGGAGTCTATGAGGATGGATTGTTAAGTGTGTTTCTCTGATAAAGGGCAATACTACAGAGCAAGATAATCGATTTTGGAACAATTTTAAAATCTAGGAATTGATGGAATGTAAGCCAATGGATGAAGGGCAGTTATCCTTCATCATGATGGCAGAGGGAAAGTGCATGAATATTATCAAGGAGCAGTAAAGAATTCCTTGGAAATTTTCAAAGTGAAAGAATCAGTGGAAACAAAAGCATCTAAGAATTCTTGTTTATTCTAATTCTGAAGAAAACATAAATAACAACAAGGATTGAACACAGAGTGTATTTAAACAAGTTCTGGGCTATTATTTTTCCCTATTACTAAGATTATGAAACATATATGAAATTTGCAAACACAGAAAACACAAAACACAGTTTAGAACAACTTATTGATCCATAGAAAGACACAGGAATCCTGTAGCAGAGCCCAGAACTTCAAATCCACATTCAGACAGTCCAACAACAGTGAACTTAAATAGCCTTTGTATTAAAAAATCTCAGAGCTACAACATGGTCCAAAGAGGAAAATCACCAACCCCGAATACATTTCTTGGGGAGGTATTTATACAAAAGAGAGTTAAAAAATATCTTGTGGATAATATATGAAGCAATAACTTCCTTCACCTACTCTAACAAGGGAATAAATGTAGAAATAAATGGAGGAGTAATTGTTGTTGTGTTGGCCGCTTTAATTGATAAGATATGTTTGGCTTTTTAACTCAGGAAGTCGACTGGTAGCTATACCTTTGCTTTGCATTCCTGTGTTGTTGTCCGAGCCCCTTTATTTGTGCTTGATTCTGCTTTAATGCGTCTTAGTCCTCACTTGACCTCCCTCCTCTATTGTTCTCATTTTTGTTGTATCTGCCACGTGTTTTGTTATTTGACCAAACGTAGATAAAAAACAAAAATCCAAATTACCTTGGTAAAATTTCCAGCATGCTCTGCCACCATTGGTCTGTTGGCAACTGATGTCTTTGTATTTTTCCTAGTGTTTCATCAGCCTCAGTATACCTATAGAAGTTGGGCTGGACTTCAAAAACATGATTTATTTCATGTTCAATATAGAGAAAATTTTCCAATTTGTCATATAAACTCTGTTCGGAGGAGGTCCTGTGTCTTCTGAAGTGCTTGATGATGTTGAGATCTGATTTGTAACATATGTGTTTACCCTGTGAGCATATTGTTGATGTGTTAACAGTCTTTGATTGCTGGTTAGTAAACTGGGTAGACCCTTCTACTGCAAGACTGTAAACTTCTCTGTGAATGCATTTACCTCCATCTGCATTTCTTGGCACTTCCTTTCCAAATTCTGTATAAAATTCCTCATTGTTAGCACCTTTTTCACTGTCAAAATGGTGTCTGTTGTGTCCATGATCTCCAAAGCTGCTAACTGTTCTTTAGTATGAGTATTCAAAAAATGGATCGGTCTATTGGCCTGCTCAAGCATGTTTCCCAATGATGCCCTGGCCCTTTGAATTTCCACTTGGGCCCTTTCTATCAATTCTATTTGTTCATGGATCGTTTGAATTGATTGCCATTGGTCAGTGATAGACTGGCTAATTTTGGTCCACAAAATTATTTTGATGTCTGCTAGAGGTTTATGCAAGGTGATATCGTTTTCCAATGATTTCACCTTTTTCTCCAAGCCATTTACCTCTCTGGTTTTCTTTGCCACTATTATCTTTGATTTGTCATAGCTTACCTCTAGTTTGGCCAGTTTTTCTTTTGCCTCTTTAAGCTCTGACATTTGGGCCTCCAGCTCTTTTACTGCTTTCATTAATTCCTCCATGCCCATGCTGGTATCTGGCCCTGTTGTTGCTGCTGAAGCTGAGGTACTTGTTGCTGATGCTAGGGTAGTAGGAGGGACTGTTGTTGTAACTGTGGGGGGAGCAGTGGAACTTGTTGGAGCTATTTCAGGTGGTTGGGAGGTCGACTCTCCCTGCTTCTCTTTAATCGCTTTCTCCAATGTCTGCTCTATTTCTGTCAATATCTCATTCATACTTATTAATAGACTTATCATGTCCTCCTCTTCTTTTTTCTGTGCAACTTCTGAAGTTTGTGGATGCACTGTAATTGGTAGCTTTAATTGCCTTTTGAGGGTTGTAATGTCCTCCTCCTTCTTCTTTATTAATGCTTTGATGCCCTTTGCATCCTTAGGATTATGCCCTAGCTCGATGATAATTTCTTCTAAGGACTTAATTCTGTTGTCCTTAGCTAAGGAGGAAGCCTTTTCTAATTCTAATTGGGCGGAGGTATTGTGTAATGAATTTTGCAGTTTGTGAGCGAGCAATGCCTTATCTGCCAATGTGGAGTACACCATCTCCCCAGCTTTCTTATGTAATTCAATATGGTCAATTGGGTGGATATATTTAGAGAAAACTTCCAGATTGGTTCTAATATAATCAGCAGCTGACTGGGGTTCCTATGCCTTGGGCTTGAAATGACTGAGGATCATTTTCTTTTCCTGAATATCATAAGCAGCCATTAGCCTTTTTTGATTGGTGGGTGCAGTCCTCATTAGATGATTATAAAGTTGCATCCTTACTGGATCATTTTTTGCTTTTATTTCAGTGAAATTTTTCTTAATATATGAGCTTTGCTTGCTTTGAGGCCTGGTGGATGAAACTTCCATGCTATGTTGCCTCTCTAGCTCTTGTTGGAATTAGAATAGCTTCCATTGAGTCTCTGCACCTATCCCCTTCCTATCTTAGGAGAAAGAAACATTGTCTTCATGAACCGTATTTGGCTCAGGATTACCCATTCAAAATATCCTAGGGTTCCCTGGATTTCGAGCTAGTTGATGTGCCAGGTAATGGAGAAGTTTGCTGCTCGATCCTTTCCTCATCTCTCATACTGCTTGTGGTATCTTCCAAAAATTCCTCCTCAGAATAGGGATTCAACCTCTACCTCTTATCTCCCGGGCGTTCTGATGGTCCACTGGCAGGGGCATCCTCTTCTCTATCTCTCTTTCTGCTCTTTTCCTCATTTTGAGGAGTCTATAGCACAGGAGCTTTTGGTGCCTTGGTTTGAGTTGGGGGAGCTTGCCCTTGACCCTATTCTTTTGATGTGGTGGGCTAATCTGCCATTGTTTGTTGTTTTGTATCCATCACTTCCTTGCTCTTTGCTACTACTGAACTGGCCTTTTGTGATGCTTGCTCTGAGCTCTCAGCAAAAGATGTATCACCTCCAATGTGTTGGGGCAGCTTGAAGGGTACTTGTCCAAAAGATTCCAGGTCAAGTGTTTTTTCAAGCTCTTTCATTTCCTTTTCCAATTTCTCTTCTTCAGTTATCTCTTCAAATAATGTGCCCTCTAGCCACTCTTGTTGATTAGCATATTGCTGGATTTCAGGTATTTGACAATGAACATATGCTGGCAGCTTATTTTTCACTTTCCTATAACTTATGAAGTGATTGGGGTCATATTGTGCCCAATAGAAACTCTGTTTTAGCTTGAGTCTGTGCCCTAAAATCTCATCAGCCTCTTTCCAGGCTTCCCTTTTATTGAAGGTGAAAGGGCCCAGTTGATTTCTTATTTTAAGTTGTGCCTTTTTCTTGGCCTCACAGAAATGGATTACATCTACTTGGATAAATTGTATGAAGTATTCCAGGGCAAACAATCACATTGGCACATATTTTGGCAATTTGTAGGGGCACAACTCATAGCCATATATCCGGATTACAGTGTGATTCTGGTAGAAGTACCAGTCACCTATGCTATAGCTCTTGGAAAGCTGTAGAATTCTCTGCATTTCACCAGAAAGTCTATCTGGAGGACTTGTTCTCAGTAAAGAGGTGGCTGGATATATGAATAGATCAATGAATTCACAATAAGTATAAGGAGAAAAGTAAACATGGTGGAAGACTGGGGCCCAGAAGATTATAGACCTTGTCTCTCCTTTGACATCTAATTTTCTGAGGGGAACTTGAAAACTATCTGACTGATAGTAGAGCAATAAATGATATATGTATGATGTGTATTTAAACACTCTTTCTCTGTCCATACTCATGAATTGCTCATGGATCTTATCAGTTATGAAGGTGGCATAATCATACCTGACAGCAGGGGGTTGTCCTAGAGTAAAGATGGATAAGAGGACCAATATGGTTTCATCTACATACTCACTGGTTTTGAACCCCATGATGTAGGCTATCATGTCAATAATAAACTTCCCTGCTTCATTAAACCATGTGTCTAGATATGGAGGAGGTTCCTGAGGTTGACAATTTGGTTTCATAAACAATTTTCCTATTTTGGTTATTTCTGAACTTGGCAATTTGGCACCTTGGTCAAGCAGAAATCCCAGGGAAAGAGGAGTCAATGGCCCAGTTGGCTTAAAATGTAGCATCTCATTTATTTATTCAGGGGTGATATAAAATACAACTATTCCAGAAGGAGACATCACTGCCCTTTGAGTGGGCTCATAATTGGCATGGCATTGGTGAATGAGGTCAGGAAAAACATTTACACAAGGAAGGTAGTACATGGGCATATTGGACTCTCAGATCCCAAAGATGTCAGCTTTGTTTCTGTGGTTGTTCCTGATCTCACAGAAGGCCTGGAGATGAGATTTGTTACCCATTGTGTCATTAATCTGGAAATCCTTGTTAGCTAGGGGTAACCATTCAAGTTCTTTATGTGGAGCATTGAGAGGGGCCACTGGAGCAGGGGCTTCCATCTCTATAACTTCTCTTGTGTTTTTAATTGAAATGTGGGTCTTTACAGCAACAGTGGGAAAAATAGTGGCCCTGGGGCTTTTTTTAGAGGATTTGCAAACTGGAGTGCTTTGTTTTGACTTTGCTAGGCAGAATTTGCAAAAGAGAATGAAGCTTGGAGGGTTTTTTCAGCAAGGAATGGGTAGCAATAGTTTCAGGGCGTTTCCTTTGGCAATCACAGTCCAGAGTGACCTCGAGCTCGGCTTAATGGGAGAAATTTGCAGAGGGAGAGGGAATTGGTAGGTTTTTAGAAAGATTTGGGAAAAATAGTAGTTTCCGTGGGAAATTTTGCAGAGGGAAGTCAAAATAGGGAGCTTGGGAGCAAGACTGAGGTGAATACCTATTTTTCTCGGCTTGCAGGGTGAATTGTATAGACAGGTATGCAATGTGTAGGTTTTTTGATGAAAAAGTGGTCCTAGTGTATTTATGTGCAGGCAGCAGGGTGAATTTTAACAAGTTTCTAGGTTACCCGGACAATTCTACAACGAAAAATCGAAATTCAGAGGGTTTTTTAGTAGGATTATGGTAAATACCTATTCTCACAATGCACTGGAGTTACTTGCCGGTTGGGCGACGACTTGCAGAGTGGGACGCCGAGCTATGGTGGTCGAGGTGACAGGCTGAAGGTTTGGTGGCGATCTCGTCGTCGTATGCATGCACAAGTTCAATAAAATAATGTAATAACAATGGGTAAAAATAACCACTTTCACGGGCTTTTTTAACAAAATTCAGCTTTATGGGCTTTTTGGCACTTTTTGTGATGATCTCATCATGACGTAGATTTTTTGTCGTGTAGCATGGTACAGAAGGTGATGTGGCAGATGACCTGGCGCTGAGGTGGCAATAGTGACGTGGAGCTGACGTGGATATGACGTCACCAGATGACGTCAGCAGCGGGAAGTGAGGGCGATAAGTGGTATAATCGCACCGCTTTTCGAGTAGTGCCAGTATTGAGCGGGGGGGTTGCGATACAGCTAGGTGGGCGATTAGTGTCCCCTGTATGGTGGCGAAACCACCATTTTCCCGGAACATAAAGTTCGGGCGCTTGGGGCATCGCGATACAGCTGCGCATCGTTGGATTTGAGAGGCCCGATCCAACAGTCGATGACGAATGGAAACAGCGGGGGCGTGGTACGGGGACCCACCTTAATATATTGGCGCATTATAATGTTTTTACGGGGTTTTCAATGTATTTTAGCTCTAAACTGTGGCATATTGGTTATTCATATAACCGAAGGTTAAATGAAACCCAACGTTTGCATGCGCGCTAAGGGTTATTATAAGGTTCTAGGTGAACCTATAACTCCTGAAAATCTTTATTGTATGGCTATATTGCCAAGGGTTGGGATATTAGTTTTTTAGGGATTTTTTATGTATTTTATACAATAGGGGGAGGGAAAATGTTATATAGGAGCTATATAATAGAGTTAGGAAGTTAATATGACTATGTGCAATGGATGTGTATGGATAAAGGCTAAGTTTATAGAGTGAAAACTTAGGCATGGGGGCATGAAAGGATACCAAGTTATGAAGTTTAGGAAACTTGGAAAAATGGAATAAAAACTTTTTACACAAGAAATGTGGCTTGTGTTTCCTAGGTGAAAACACAGTTTCACTTATTTTTTTCCATGAAATGAAGTGGACTAAGGGCAGTGAGAAGATCTCATTGTCCTTGGCGGGATGTTAGTAAGTGTTCTTGGAAAAATGTGGAGGGACATTAGTCATGCTCCATTTATTTTGTAACCACCTTGCCATAGCACCTTATGATATTTATGAGATGAAACATGTTCCAAAGGAGAAAATTGCTCATAAACCTGCTTCTACAACATCAAACTGCCTACCCAGCCTAGTACACCTAACATTTTTTCTTCATTTTCATTGGGTGCATTTGAACTAGCAAACCCTGATTCTTCTCTTTTCTTTTAGCTTCCCTCCTATCTAAGTCTACCCTTATGTCTTCCAGGGGCCCAGATTAAGTAGTT
Organism: Pinus taeda; assembly: GCA_000404065.3. Taxonomy (NCBI): domain Eukaryota; kingdom Viridiplantae; phylum Streptophyta; class Pinopsida; order Pinales; family Pinaceae; genus Pinus; species Pinus taeda. Next base: position 376,652 of record APFE031627756.1, on the reverse strand, counting down.
GGTCTCCTTTTCTTCTCTTCCTAACTACTTGTCTGCCAAGCTTGAACTGTTTGTACAGACCTTTATTCTCTATTCTAAGACAAGCAAATTCAAACATGAACTTGGCCAAGATTAAACTGTTTGGCCAATCACAGGCTATGATAAGAGTCAAGCAACTGTACATAGTGAAATTCTTCAAAATATGGAACCTTTGCAGCATGAAAAGGATGAACATATTTGGCACTTCTCCTGTCAATCATGAAAAATGAAACCTATTGGTTATAGGAACCTAACAGTGCCCCTTGTTGTTAATGTTCCTGCTACAACTCATTCACTTGTCTATGTAGCTCATGTTCTTGAAACTCCTTCTTTGTTCCACTCTCTATCTTCACATGATCTTCATGTCGCACTCTCACCTCATAGCTTGAGTCCCCAAAGTTTCTTTCATCATCAGTGGGTCTGCTTGAGCCTACAACTTTGTTCTGCCTCTATGTTGTCAACATCCTTCCTCTTGCATTTGTTGCATCCAGTATGCTACCTTCAACTGATGTTCATGATGTTGCTTGTTGTGATGTTGTTTCCATCATATCTTGATGTCCTTGTCTATGAACAACTTGATGTCTTCGTGGGTAGGCAAGTTCATAGACACTTGATTGACTACATCCCCAAGTGTGCTCTGAAAGGTGTCTTCATCTCTGCTCTCCTGGAAATCATTGTACCTATACTGCTAAGAGGCAGATGAACACTTGTGATACCTGTATACATGGAAACACTCATGGTAAGTAATTTGTCAGCTGAAAATCAAAATGAACTTTAGAACTAACTTGCAACATACCTGGGTGACTAATCATGAAGGTTGTGCAATTTATGTCAGGAGATCGGGAAACTGACTGCCAAGACTGTTCAAGGCACAGTATGGGCTTCTAGAAGGTTGACTGACTATTGGAACTATGCAATGCACAGTCCAATCTGGCTGCAGACTGTTGGAATTGTGCAATGTGTAATCTTAGCTGGCAATGGTTGTAGGCCAGAAGTCATTGTCCCTTAGAAATGCGCAAAGAAATCCTGAAGGGCAGTGCCTAGGTAGAAATGTGCATTTCTAGAGAGGAATATAGAGCCTTCCTTCCCGAAATTGTGCAATGCTATATCAGTGAATGCAGAGTCTGGGCTAAGGTTGGCCAGACTCGCCAACGGGAAACTGAAAGAAAATATGACAGTGAATGCATAGCGACACTAAGTGAAAGCAGAAGTGATTGATAGTGCATGTAAACATTGAATTAAAGATTCAGTAAATAGATCAACGTGCATGTGGGTGAAGCGAGTTGTCGAATTGACCACCATTCGTGCAAAACGGCTTCATGCATGTGACAGTAGTGAGATAGCAACGAAAACTAAAATGGTGCTAGTACAAGCTAGTATTTATCAAAACAACAACAAGCACTCCCTGAAATCAAGAGGACAAGATTCATACAAACTGAAACACAAATGTGCCAAAAATGCAACACGAGACATGGAAAACGGGCTTACCCCAAAAGAATTGAGATGAATGTGCCGTCAACTCATGAATGCAATGTGGGATGTCAGAGTTGCAATGTTGATGTGAGGAATGAGCTTTTTAGCATCCAGTTGACGATTCTTGATAAAATAGAGGTTGTGACGTGCATGCCACAAATCTAGGGAAAGCGACACTTGGTGGGAGGTTTCTAAAATTATCCTTGCATGTAACCTCTAACTGCCAAAAATAGACCCCTAAAACAAGGGGTGCCTTTGCAGGCTACCTTGTGAGAAGCAACCCATGCATGCAAGTTTGTTTTCCTCGGTGCTGGAGGGAACCGGTCAACTCAGTTGCACATGCAAGAGGCTACTCCACTGCTTGGAGAAAAATTTTTATTTCTAGCTTGGAGCTGGGATGGTTGCCGAGGAGATTTGCACAATTTCTAGCATAGTAGTTGACTGCTACCTAGATTTTCACAAATTCTAGGCTGAGAAGCCCAGCTGGAAAGGATTGTGCAATTTTTTGGGTGAAGCTTTCTTAGCTAATTTATGCAATTCTAGGGCCCGGCAGGTTGCCAGTGAGGATTGCACAATTTCTGGAGGGAAGGATGGTTGCACTCCATATTTGCACAAATTCTTGGAGATGCTCAACCTACTACTGGACCAAGTCCGTATGAAAAACATGTGATGGGAATGCATCAAGGTTTCATTGACAGGATGTCTTTCTACAAAAAAATCACTGGAGCTTGTGTACTTGACGAAGTAAGACATGCTGCTGTGAAAGGTTGGTAGGGAGGCTCCAAAATGAAGCTAAGGAAAAAATTTTGAGGGTGGTTGTAGCTGCTACAATAGTCCCTTATGGTTCACAAGCCTTGGTCAATCCACCTTACACTCCATAAGAAGTAGCTTATGTCTAGCCTGGTCAATCCACTATTCCTGGTGGAGATGGTCAGATTCAATTTGGAAATTACCAATACCCTCAAGGTATATCCCAAGGAAATGTCCAACAACCCTTGCAACAACAAGGGAAACCATTACAACAGTAAGGGAAACCTTTTCCATAACACAGGAAACCTTTGCAACTATATCAACAACCTTTGTAGCAAAAAACTTAGTTTGTTCAATAGCCTACTCAACCCTTATATCTGCAAGGCCATCCTTTGCAGTAGGTAGGTCAACCTTTATGGTAGAAAATTTAGCCTTTGCAGCAACAAAGTCAACCTCTGCAGCAATCTCAATATGTATATGGTTAACCACTGGAGCAACAGTGCCAATTTCTTCAGGTCTAGGGTCAACAGGTCCAAAAACCTTACAATCTATCTGTCACGTATAATTCTTATCAACGACCTATGGTAGGTCAATTTCAAACCTACCCTGGACAAAATCCACCTTATGGTCAAGGTAATCCTTAGTGGGGGAAAAATCAAATCCCGTATGGTCAAAAACCTCCACTGTGGGGGTCGAATCCTTACCAGCAAGGTTGGAACCCACTGTTTTGGGCCTCCTCAAAGGCCCTACATGCCATTCAATCTACAATTTCCAATTTTGGCTACGTTGGAACTGTCTGATGTCTTGAGGCTCACAAATGATCCTATCTTTCATTCACCTTACTAGCCTTTGATTCCAACTAAAGTTCTAAGTGTTTTCCTTAAGTTTGAAGGAAAGTCTAAAGAGAACCCGCAAGCCCATGTGATGACATATCACTTATGGTGCTCTTCAAATTCACATGTTGACGATTCTATCTATCTCTACCTCTTTCAAAGAACCTTAACAGGCACTGCCACAAAATGGTATATCAAGTTGCCTCGAGCTACCTATGTTGACTTTAACTCTTTAGCTATGTCATTCCTCACCCATTTCCAATTGTCGGTTCAATATGAAACTGGCACTCATTTTCTTACATCCCTAAAGCAAGATACTGTGACCCACACTTTTGATCATATCCATGAAAGGAGATGTCGACGTCGCCTCATAAAATTCAAGATTCCTGATGAGTTGTTAATCAAATGGTTCACGTAATCATTTGTAAAAAAATTTGTTGCAGATATAGCAATAGGTGGATGTGTTAGCGATGACCAAGCTATTACATGTGCCCAATATCTAGACTTAGTCTATTCCCAATTTGACACGTTATATGAGATGTTACCTAATTCTCCAAGACCATATTTGGATCTGGCAACCTCAAAGTCTCCCGATGTACCACCTGTGCATGGTATCATTGGTTCAATGTCTCAGAATTCCACTAAGACTTCTTCGAAGAAAAAACATGTTTCAAACACTGGTTCCAATAATCCTTCGAAAAATTCATCAAATCCTGGTAAAACATCCCAGGTACATGTTGTTCAGTCTACCACAGCAGATAAGGCCTCAACAGGTAAGAAAAAGGATAAAGGTAAAGCCAAAACCAATACCCTGAAACATGATCCACCCAAATCCTCTATTGATGATGCTTCTAAATGAAAGTCGAAATATCCTTGCCTCATCTATGAGGAAGACCATTATACCAAGGGTTGTCCCCAACGTAATGAAGTTAACTTCTTATTGAAAGGGACTCTAGCTACTTTGAAAGAACCTTTTCCATCTTAGCAGACGTAGTTGGTAGATCAACCGTAATCCTTTTCCTCCTATGGTTCCCATTTTTTCATGATGCAAGGTTCATCACCTATTTCGGTTGCTACTCGAACAAAGGACTATCAAAATCCACAAAAGAAGATAGTGGAGAATGAAGTCACTGATATACCTTATACTTCTACTCCATCCAATTCTGGTCCACTCCATATTGATCATCCTGACAATGAGTTTATAATCTGACCACCTCCCAAGGGTGTACTTCAGAAATTATCTTATAATCTGAATGCTAGAGCTGCAAAACATTATAATATTGTTGAATATTTAGCTCAAGCGCCTTCAATGATGTCTTCTTTGGAATTTCTACAAATATGTTCGACAAAGTGGAAATCATTGTTGTATACTATAGGTGCCATTGATCTTGTCGATTCGATTTTAATTACCTTTGATCTTGAAAACCATGTTCCTCGCCTTCCTCATTAGATTGCTTTTCTGATTCAAGTTATCATTAAAGGAAAGATTATCCAGCAAATTGTTATTGATGAAGGTACTTCCACCTACATCGTGTCTATTTCATGCTGGAAGGCCATTGGCTATCCTTCTCTCAATCAGTCCTAGAAAAATTTCGAGGCCTTTGATGGCAGAGGCTCCCCTCCATATGGTATTCTCGCAAAATTGTCGATCATGTTGGAAGGAAAGACTGTTGAGCTAGAAGTGGAAGCTGTAGATGTGAATCTCAATTACAACCTTCTTCTCGAGTGAAGTTGGACCCACGCTATGTTTTGTTATGTTTCTTCTTTGTTTCGGGTGCTTCATTTTCCTCACAAAGTAAAAATTGTCATCATCGACCAACTGTATTTTTTTTTTTTCGGTACATCGAACAACAATGTCCCATATGTGGGAAATACTGAAATTACTTATGAGAGTGTGGGGGAAGGTCTTTTCAAAGATTCTTCTTTAATGGGAACTTTTACTCTCCCACCTTCGAATGTCCCTTCGATCAATATGATCTCAGCTTATACAGATCCTTGGATTATTCCTATTCCAGATCAAATTGATTCATTGATGATTCTATGTCGTTAAGTCCATTAGAGCAAGACTATCAAGAAATTGTCTTGGCTTCAACGGTTGCACCAGAAAGTATGTCGTTTTTAGTATGAACCTCAATACTTATGTGCCATCTCCTTGGCTTGGTTCATGTGATTCTCTGGATCCTTTGAACAAGACATTCCCCACAAATGAGAGTATCGGTGAGGTTATGTCTCTGGATGAAACTCCTTGGAAAGATCTCCATCATCATTCTTGATTTCTTCCCAGGCTTGATGAGATGCCTTAGTGTCTTGAAGCATTCATTTCTCATTTCCCAACGCATCCACTTCAAACAACTATTGTGGTGCACAAATTATTTTCTGAGGGTAATATGGGAAACAATACTGCAACCCTACCCATTGACATTTCAGTCCAACCTGATATCATCAAAATATTTCAACTGGGGGCACCTTTTCCTCCTCATAAGATTAAGTTTCTCTTGCCTCCTTTCATGATATTTTTTCATTGAGTCTCTACAGTTTTCCCATTATCGCAATGGGGTTTTGATCTTATGACTCATAAACCTCACTCACCCAGGGGGCATGGAGGCATAGCCTTTTATGAGTTTTACTCTATTATTTGGCCAAGTCGATGCTTACACATCATGTCAATGGTGAAAATCAAGTGTTATTCTCTACTGATTGATTACCCGAGTCTAAAAATGGACTCGATCTGAACTTTTTACGTGAGGTCATTTGTGTAATTACTTTTTGTACATTAGTCTGTGAATTCATTAGTGTTGGCTTTTTTATTTTTGGTATGTTTGTTTGCTTTGCAAGCATGTTTTTTTCTTCTTACCTTATGTTCGACTTGATTTGCAGATGTCGTCAAGTCATTATCTCGGTTTTGCTGATGGTGCTTGTTGTAGCACACAAAATTTGTCTTCTATAGCTTGGGCACTCTGTGCCCCTAATGGCGAGTTGATTGAATTACAAGGTATATTCCTCGGTGGAACAACTAACAATATTGCTAAATATAGTGCAATCATTGAACTATTGTTAGAAGGAGTTTCTCTTGGCATTAGAGATTTAGTAGTCCTCCACATGGTTTGAAGACTGTGGGAGTCAGAAAATCTACTGCGAGAATTGTGATTGTGAAGCTTTGTGGAGAGCTTGCATGCCAGATATGTGAGCTATGGTGAATAAGATAGTTCTTAGGGGAATATTAGTGATTGTTGTTGTCTTCACTTTCCTACCCATGTTAATCTTTGAACATAGGCAATGTCTCCTAACTAGACTACTAGTACTTTCACCTCCTGGAAGAAATCCAAATAGTTAGACTCTCTCTCCCCTCCTAGACAATTCGGTGATGAAATAAATATATGTTTCTTCCAGCACTAGCCCTTGGTATTTAATTATTAAGATATCTTGATCAACATCCCATCAGTTGATAAAATACAACAAGATCTCCATCTGAGCTCTCAATCCTGTGGTCCTGAAGAACTTCAACAACCCACAATTTCTCAAAGCATTGATACATTCTGGAGCTTGGGCTTCCTGGTGGTCTTCGGCCTCATGGCCTCTTTCCTTCCATTCTAGAACCATGATCTCCTGTAAAACATCATTAAAGATAAATTAGAAACTTTTTCATGGATCAAAATCAAGAATTTTTCTTTAAAGATGGTTTTTTCTTCAAAAAATTCCACCTCGGTGCTATCGCACCTGTTTTTATTAACAAAGTGATGTCATCATGAGGGACTTTAGTATCAGGAGCAATCATCGCTGGTCTGATGAGGAAATATGTGATTATCGCCAACACGATTTTAAAATTAAAATCCTCCTTTTGACAAGCAAAAACTACATGAAAGATCCTAAACATACAATGAAATGCAAGAGTACATGTAGAGCTCTTATCTGTGGTAGGTGGTTCGAGGAATGATGCACTGAATCTCCCACACTGGTTGTTTGAAAATCGGGAAAAATAGGGCACAAATGCACTCTCAAAATTTACTTTGGGGAAATGGTAAAAATATTTTTACTTGTGAGCTATTTATAACTTTTGAGTTCCTTTTTGCCATATTTTATTAATATTTTTATTATTTCTCGATATTGGTGATGGGTGAATTTCCTTGTGTAGTTACAGGTACTTTTTGGTGAACATGTGATTATCATTAAATGATTCAAATGAGTTTTTATTTTATCTATTTTTCGGACTCGTTAAAAATAAATGAAAAAGGAACCCCCTAGAGTCGTCTTTAAGCCCTTTTCTGACTCTCAAAGCATGAAAATATCATCGGGCACCTATCATTTAAAACTCATTAAATTAAATGAATTGATGTTGTCTCAGTATATGTTTACCCATTTTCGAGCTGAGATTGACTGTTTACGAAAAAGGTACACCCTGGTCGATATGGTCAAGAGGTTCTCTCTAATATTTTTTTCTACCTTTTCGGGTTTGAGGGACAAATTACGAAAAGGGACATGATGGATTTTTCTTTTTCGTCTATTTTTCAAACTCTCTAAATATGAAAAATATATCGATTTATTCTTACAATGGGCTCGTTAAACTTTTACAAAAAAAGACTCGTCATCATGATGAGACCAAGTGTCTCCTTCCTAGGACTCGTAAAACTTACTAGGATGGATTCATTTGAAGAATGAACTTACATGACAAGCATATGTTATCCCCTTCAAGCTTGTGTTAAAAATAATTGGGGTACTCACTAGAAATGGTGGGGTAAAAATGAAAATGAAACATCCTTTGTATAGGCACCATGTTTCCCTTGAACATGACACTCTTCCGCTTTCGTGTCAAGTTTGGGATATCCTCACTCAGTCACCTTTCCTCTTGGGTTTGGGGGATCTATTTCTTCCTCTAATTTGACTATTCCATTTTTTCATCATGACCTTTAGTCCTATGTTTAGCCAAATGTTGCCACACTTTGGAGTCATGTCGCGAGTGTTCAAGAGAAGTCCTATGTACATTTATTTACCTATACATTGTCTGACCCATTGTTACAGTCTTGGATCTTATTCATTTCATTCCACTTTATTCCTTGTTTCGTTTCGATGATGGGGGACTCATCATTGCCCTTATTCAATGGGTCTCTTCCTATCGACTACAGCTCATTATCTAGGAAGATGACTTAGAAATTCCCTTTTAGTACCTTAGAGATTACACGCCTTAATGGAAATTTCTTCGCATCCGACAATAGGTCTTCATCATTGGCCTTCGATTGGATGATTCCATGAGTGTTTGACTTCAGTCTCATTATCACATTCATAGATTGTATTGTCGTACCTTGAGAATCATTGTCATTATTGGTGGTTTCTCTTGTACCTGTTAACAGTCCACATCACTGGCCAGTAATCAGGTGGTTTTCTGGCATGTTATACTTCAACACATTCATTTGCATGTTAGAATTTGTAATTTGATCACGTTAGGATGGAGCGCAATACCCTAAGTCTTGTCTGATATAACTCACATTGCATGGAGTTATATGTTATTCATGATTGTACACATGTTTCTGCTATAAGAATGGTTGTGACCATACCATGGGTTTTCACATTTATGATGATCCTTCTATAATATATGGTTGTGACCATACCTTGGCTCTTATATTCACAGATGATCCTTCTCATTTTGATGGTTGTGCCCATACCATGGATCCTTTCATATAGTCCTTATCATCTGGGTGGTTGCGTCCATACCCTGGATTCCTTTTTTGATATAAGATATGTATATGTATATGCATCGTTGGTTTGCATGTCTCCTGATAATGTTTGTACTCATCCTTGCAAAAGCTCATAAAGCATCTCAACCATCACTCCTCGTTTTGCATTCATGCTTTAGGGGGCATTTGTTACACAGTATTTTATCACACCTCCTGCACTTCCCCATGACATACCCTGAAGTTCCTGAAACATTTCCATCATGTAGTGTACTCATTCATATATGCAGGTCAGGTCCTTCCTAAGACTTTGATTGGAAAAGGTTGTGAGCTTCCCCTAAAGGAAATAGCTCTAAAACCCTAATTTGAGAATCATCGCCCTTATGAGACTAAAAACAATGATGATTTCATGTTTCACTGTACTTGACTGGCGATGGCATCGCTTTGTTCACTTGTATACCCACAATCATCCCAAAAAGTCAGTTTTCCCAAAGAGGATGAGAATATTCGTGATCTAGAAGCTTCCAGAGGTGTGAGGTGGAGGTTGTTCGACATAGATGAAGTATAATCCTCCCAACTTGGCCTCTGGGTCGTATTCCCATGAGATATCTCCTTGAGATAAGGGCCTACTCCTATCTTTGGAGAGATCCTAACTCCCTTTCCCAACCTATATATTCATCCTCTCCCATTCCAAAATGGTTGGTCTATGTCTATTTGCACCCTTATGCTAACATTGTGCCTATATGCTATTCATTTGGCTTGGATAAGGAGTGCTTGGAGAGAATTTCTTAGACTTGGATATTCATTTCAAGTAGTGCCTATCAACATCAAGGCTTGGTTGTATGCTTCCCTTTATTTTCTATTAATATACAACTTCTGGTTCATTTTCCATTTATGTGTATGCTCATGTATCATCTATCTTAACATTCCTTGATTAGCTAAGTAGGTTTCCTTTGAATGTGTTGTTTTTATTTGCATGCCTTGTTGTGTCTTGATCTCTTGTGTAGGTGCATAGATGCTATGAGCAGTAGGAATGAGCCTACAATGCAAGTGATTCGAGATATTCAACAAAGGATGACTTGATAGCATCAAAATGAGGTAGGCCATCTTCTTCGTCTCTCTTTTCAATTGTAACCTAGGAAATTTTCTGGTAGATTGTGACTTAGCTTGCTAGACCCACTCATTGGACTAGAGGGATTGTCTCTATCCATAGAGAGGATTTACCTAGACAACGTCCCTCCCCCCCCCCCCAAATTCTTCCGAGGGTTGTCTAGGAATATATGAACGACGATCTACCTAGAAATGCTTGACATTTAACCAATGATGCACGCCTGTGTAAAAATTACCTCTTTGACATGTTGTGCTTTGCTATTAGGGGTTTGGTGAGAGGATTTTGTGCTTTTAAACCTTCCAACACATCTCTAGGCATTAATAGTGGCCCCCAAAATCGATTTAGTTGTTCTATGACATAGGAAGCTCTACTAATGACTCAAGAGCTGCTTCAAAATGAATGTTGGATCTAAACCCTAGCTATGATTTATCAATTCTTTGAAAATGATGATGAAGGGAAACCATAATGAAAATATTCAAGTATTTTTCCTAAGAAACACATATATTTCGTTTCTTCTATAATTGCTACATATTCTTCGTTTATCATGGAATATACTAGAACTAACTATTTATGTGACCTCCAAGAGATAGTTGTTGATCTAAGACTTATGATAAAATATTAATTTGACACTCAATTTCCTTTGTCTTTGTGAAAGTCTAAACCCAAATCCTTTGTCTTTGTGAAAGTCTAAACCCAAATATCCAAAAAAAATAAAGTATCAGTCATGAATATTCAAGTACAAAATCTTGAGATCCTTGTAATCACTTCAAAACTCTTTTTGTAGAAAACCAATGTTCTTCACAAGGATTTGTATAAATCTGGAAAGAATTCCAATAAAAAATGAAATATCTGGTCTAGTAGTAGTGAGGTAAATAAGACTTCCTAGAAGCCTTCTATACTTCATTTCATCCTAAAATTAAATCCTTTCTTTTGATGTCAGCTTCTTAAGTTTCATTCCATTGAATTAGAGAGACAATTGATTTCAACAATACCAAACCTATTCAGAAATTCTTCAATATACTTACTGGAGAAGCGTATATACTTTATATGTTTGAGTCACTTTAATGCCCAAGTACTAATGATGGTGTGCCAAATATGTCATCTCAAATCCATTCTTCACCTCTTTCTTTATTGATGCAATATAGTTTTCATTGTTCCCTTTTATCAATAAATCATCCAAATATACCACAATATATACAAAAAAGAATTCCTTTATTGAAAAACGAGTTCCATCATCAATATTAAAGTTTTTTAAATTCAATTGCAGAAGAGGCTCAATTAACTTTTCAAACCAGTTTGTAGTGCTTGTTTTTTCCACGTCAAGATTTGATGAGTTTACATACTTTTGCTTGTTTTCCCATTACAAAGAAGACATTTTGCAATTTGAGCCATCGAAACATTCTCTTTCAATTTAAAAAGTTATTCTCACATCCATTTGACGAAATTTCCATCCTTTCTAAGCTACCATGGCAAAGTGATTTTAGATGATGGCCAATTTTGTTATGAGGGAAAAATTTTCTTCCTAATCAATAAGTTATTTCTATGAAAATCCTTTTTCTAAGAGCCTTGACTTTTTATTTTCAAGTGAGGCATTCGATTTTTACTTTTTATTGTATACCCACTTACATCCAATTCTTTTTTTTTAATGTAGGGTCTACCAACTTCCATGTTCCATTCCTTATGAAAGCATCATACTCTTGAATTTCTTCTTTCCATTCATCACATGTGAGAAGTAGATTTTCAAAGGAAGTTGGTTCAAATTTAGTAGATAAATTCAATTTACAATCATATGGAACATCCATGTAATCTACATCAATTGAATTAGGATTTTCTACATCACCTCCATCTTGTCTAGTGGAACCTCTAGTTCTCGTATACCAGACCTCATCAAGATGAACACTTTCAAGTGTTTTGGTGAGACAATTTTTGGGACCTCTCTAACATGGTCCATGTTGCTCCACAAATTGAGATGGGGCTACATCAATATTAATCCTTATAATCCTCTCAATCACATCACTCAAATGGTCTTCCTAATCTAAAAAATTGGTTGAAACTTCATGAGGGGGAGACACTGTTTCAAAAGGAAATTCAATAGATTGACCTGACATATGGATCCTCTTTCCAAGATTTGGAATCCCATTTTAAAAATCCTTATATCTTTTCATAATTTAATTTGTCCAAATGATCAAATTGCCACTCAATAATGTTGTCAATCTTGGAAGATTCAAGAGAACCACACTCTAGAAAACTTATTGTTTACCTCATCATAAAGAATATATTCCTTGATGGTATATAAATACCCAAAGAAGATGCACTTATGGATCCTTGCATCAATATTCCTTCTGGTTTTGTTAGGAATTGAGGCATAACAAGTGGAACCAAAGACCCAAAGGTGTCCTAACAAAGGAATTTAGCCATACCAAATTTCATAAGGAGACTTATTTATGACAAAATGAGATGGATATATATACTAAAGATAGAACCTCGTCAATGTAAAAAATTAAATTTACATTTTTGAAAAATATCATTGATTGAACCATATTCAAAATAGCCTTATTCATTTTTTCAATTACACCATTTTGTTGGAGATTGTATGGAAATATGGTTGTATCTTGAATCTCATGTTGGTGAAGATACTTTTTAAATTCATTAGAGGTGTACTCTCTTCCATTATTAGTATGAAGAGAATAAATATCTGATCATGCTTCATTTTCAATCCATACATGAAATTTTTTGAAAGCTTGATATTTAATTTTCAACAAGTACACCCAACACATTCTATTGTATCATCAATAAAATCCATCATACATTTATTTCCATCAGTGGTAGGAATAGAAATATGGACACACAAATTAGATTATATCAATCCAAGTTTCCTACATGGTTTGGAAGTGGAAACATGAAAAAAGTTGTTTTGTATCCTTTCCAAGGATATAATCATCACATTGCTTCAATTTCCTAGGAATAGTATCAAAACCAAAAACTCCATTATTTTTCAATAAATGAGGGATGTTTTAGTTAATATGTCCAAATCTATCATGCCATAAATTACTAGATGGAAATGTACATTCATTATAATGAGTAATGTATGCATAATTTTGTGTATGAGAAGATGTCTCTTTCAAATTTAGTCATGTTTCATCCTCCACTCTAGTCATGACAACCATATTGTCATATTCCTTTCTTATTCCCACTTTATCATAAAAAATATGAATAGAGTGGTATGACTAGTGTATTTGAACAAGGGACATTATATTTATTCGTATCTATGGAAGGTAGAGCACACACTGCGAAAAAAATTGGGGAATGCATGAATTTTAAGCCTAATGGTGCCAAGTCCTATGGACTTGATACTTGATTTTCCTACAAGATTGGTCCATCTAAATTGTTGTTGAAGTATTCAAAAATGTCTCTCAAGAAGGTTATGTGGTATATTGCACACATATATAACATTCATGCATCTCTTCAAGAAGAAAATGAAGCGTGAAACATTTTTTTAGTTACTCCAATATTGCAATGAAAAGCAATAGAAAGAGTGATTCAAGTGCTTTAATCTTAGTTAGTTTTGGTGTTTTACCTTTTTCTTATTTTTGGTTCCAATTGTTTTTTATTCTCTCCCAAGGGATTCTACATGTTGATTTATCATGACCATTTTTGTCCTAATGAATACAATGATGATTAGGGCTTTCTCCTTGATGGTGTTTAACCCTCTTACCTCTAAAATTATCTCTTTTGCATCCTATTTTTCTACCACTTCCTTTAGGAGATTCATGTGATTGATGCTTCCTCTTCTAAGAAAGGAACACTACTTCTTCAAGGGACTAATTTTCTATCACCTCTTTGACAAATACTTTCATTCTTCAATATTCTCTACTATAGAGTCAAAATTAACGAACTTGATTTGATCACTAGCTTGTAGGAATTCAAGATAGTGAGAGTATACAGAGTAGAGGACCTTCATAAATATTATGAGAGGAATGTACATCTTCACTCCGATGGAGATATATCATGCATGGTGGCTTTAATTTCATAGGCTAAATCCAAGGGATCTCCATTTTTCAACTCAAGGTTGAAGAGTTTGACCATTAGTTGGACAAGCTCTAATTCAAAGTGTGAATCATACAAATATTTCAACTTCTTTAATGCAGCATAAAAAATTGTAATGGAGACTAAATGACACATCACATCTTTTATTATAGAAGAAGCAATCAAGGCAAAGACTTTGCCATCCATTTCTCTCAAATTGCTATCTCCTTCTCTGATGTGGGCTTGGTTGGTGTGTTGTCCTTTTCTTCTTCGCAAATGCATTTCCAGAAATAATTAAAAATGAGGGTGTATACGATATTTCTAGAATATTATCAGTAGTTTTCCTTGCTAGTTAGAACAATGCCTATGATGGATATGAGAGAATGCATTTTTTCTTTTTTTGGTTATGCAAGCTCCTTGTTAAACTTTCTAGACTAGAAATTAAAGTATTTAATTTTACAAATGAAAATTATTGTAGAGTGGAAAATCATACTCCATCCTTAATATAAGGGATTATAATCAAAAATTGAAAATCCCTTGGAAATAACATTACTTAATCAAGTGTTTACAAATTCATGCTTTGATAAACCCCATAATGGGTGCCATGTTCCCCTACTATTCTTAACTCCAACATTCTATGGAAAGGCCCCAACAATTATATTGTGCATAAGAAAATTCTCTCAACCATAGCTAATTTTGTTACTGTCATGATATATATTAAGCACAAGTGAAATAAATTATAAACTAATTTAGAGTTCAAAACTAGAACAAAGAATCAAAGAAATGGGTGTGAGAATTCCTTGAAATGTAGCAATTGGAAATATTTCTTCTAACTGATAAATTAAGTTTGCAGTTTATTTTGTTTACAACAAAATAACAAAATATTCACACTACAATTTCTTAACCATAATAATTAATTGCGTAAGAAAAATAGAAACTCAGAAATGCTAGTACACACAAAAATATTAACACCAATATTTTTGGAAAAATCTATCGTGAATAGCCTAATGTGGGAAAATTGGGGCAGAAAGTGAGGGTATATTTTATCATGCAATTGTGAATTTTGAGGACAATCTTTGGAATCTCGACTAGCTATCCAATTAGCAAGAATATGACAAAAATATTTGGAGAGAAAATTATCTCCCTCCACAAACAAACCTTGACCGCTGTCTCCCTCTAAAAATTGGTCGTCCAACCCCTGAAAATATTGTTTATTATTCTAGTGATACGTGGAGTTTTGATAGGAAAACTTGTGTGATCCTCGTGGCTATACTAGGAAAACCTGTGTGAGCCTAACTGCGACCCGTCATAAAAATTCACGCTATCATTGTGGCTATTTTGGGCTAGCTTCACCGCGGAATATTTCTGTCACTTATTGTTGCCTCTCTGGAACTGGAAATATTCCTTTGGATCACTATCTCTACCCTTCTTCACACTTGCTACTCTATCTCTCCTGCTAATCACTTACACTGGAATATCGAACTGCCTAGATCAGTGAGTATTTGCAATGTGTGTTCTCCATCTACCCATTGACATATTCTTCTAATCTTCAGTTGGGACTCCAACGTTCAAGATGAAATATTAATCAATGCTTAAGATTATCTCTTTGTCGATCTATGTGAGTTTCTAGACAATTCACACCTTTCTCAATTAATTCTTATTAATTAAGCACTTTTACTAAGTGATACTTAGGAATTATGGTCAGTTAATTTAATTGAGCCATCTCTACGAGAAATTTCGAGAAAATATTTTTTAGTTTTGGAGAACTCCTGTGTTTTAGCCCCTCCACAAAGTTTTCAAACAAGAACACCATCTGGTGCTACAAAACTAACAATGAGAACCCTTTTGTACATGGAATCTATCATTTAATGTAACAACTTGCATCTCTCTTAGTATTGAAAAGAAAAAGAAAATTAGTTTCTAAATTACACATGGTCTACCCCATATTCATTTAGACTAGCCTAGGCATGGATCATGGATCTAATTCTTCTTGTATTGATCTATTTTCAAAATTAAATTATTTATTATATTGTAAACTCTATGATCAAATCCAATGATTCTCAACATGAAGAGTCTAATGCAAACCCTAGCAAAAATTTGCAGCAGTAATAGAAAATATGATGCAATAGCATAGGAAGTGACTACACCCATGGCTCTATAGGACTATGAGCTCTTCAATAAGGTTAAACTGGGTGGACTAGGGTGGGTGTGGAAGATTTATTTGGCTCAACTAAGAAATAAAGGTCATGCATAGGGGAAGTATCACTTGGTATTAACATGCTAATTGGAGAAGAAGGTCATCTCAAATGTTAGGTAGAGGGTTAGGCTTTCAAAAAATTCAGATAATGTATTTTTTAATTTAATTAGGTTTGTTATATTTGCAAAATCAAAACCCAAGAAAAACCCTTTTAGCACAAACAAGAATAAACAAAAGATCTACAGGTGAATTACAATGTTCATGGATTCGAGCTATTATAGGGTGAGAACATGGAGAGTTATAATTTGTTGAGAGAATATAAATGGACTCTCTCTATTCTCTTCCTCTTAGAGTTTGGATCTAAAGGAAAGAGGGCTAGGGATATTTCTGAGTAGATTTCAAGACAAGATTTATAGCATGACAGACAAGGAGGAGTTACTAAGCAGGGAAACTGATAAAAAAACTTGAGCTCTAGTACCATGTTAGACAAGGTTTGGTAACTCCCAAATTGATTGGTTTTCCATTAGATCTCAATCAAATTCATACAACTCCTTCGATTTATCAATTTATTTGAGTGTCAAGAAATCTTCATCTTCTTTAATATATACAATTTTACTATTTACATGGATACAAATCCTAAAGGTTATGTCCAAGTTGTCTCTAATTGATTGACATCTTAAAAAAAAAATCATTAAAAAATAACTATTTTATGTATTTTTTTAAACATTGGTTCATTGAATTTTCTCAATTAAATTCAATGCAATTTTGTTGTAAAACTTGGTTGGATAGGTGGTTGGTTCAAAGATTGGTTCCAAGTTTTATAACATTGCTTATAAGACCATATTCATTCCTTTTCCCCAAGGAAGTGAGGAGAATGAACTTGTGTACTTTGTCTCCAACTTCAAGAGAGTCAATATCTCTTCTATACATTGACTACAAATTGTGTTCAAATTGGCAGACAGTGATGTCCCCAATGAAGCAATGGATTTCTCCATTGGATGTGATAAAAAACAACTTCCTTGTAAAATGGAATTTCCTATGAATATTGTGGTATCCAATTTGGCTTTTCGTACATGTCTAAATATCTATTGATCTTCAAATATAACCCACTTCCACCAAAGTGTTACCCACCTATGTGGATAACTCCTAGGGGAAAAAATTTCTCCTATTTGTCCAACTTTCTAACCAATAGTCCTATGATGATCCACAAATAGACAACCTCAAATTCATTCCATCCATGCTCCATTTAGTGTTTTATTTCATCCAACCTACTCATCAAATGAAGGTAGGTCATCTATTATAAGGTACATTAACACTTTTGGTAATCAAGTGCTTTAATTAATGTTGAATGGAATTCTAGTATGGATCATAAGCCGAATTAGATGATAGATCACTTGTCATTGTATCCTTGTTCCCATGCTTAACCTTAGTGAGTTTATGTTGCCCCTAGTATAGTGTGACCTTCCTTGAGGCATTTATTTCCACTTTATATGACCGTCACAAATAAGAGGCACTAATTGATGTTTCATGTCCATGGAAATCCATAATTAAAACTTCCCATCGATCCCTTATATACATGTCCCATATTTGGGTTGATTTTTTTCTATAACCAGTATTGGCTTAAATATCTATCCTCAAATGTTTTTCGC
Organism: Pinus taeda; assembly: GCA_000404065.3. Classification (NCBI taxonomy): domain Eukaryota; kingdom Viridiplantae; phylum Streptophyta; class Pinopsida; order Pinales; family Pinaceae; genus Pinus; species Pinus taeda. The sequence continues at coordinate 358,929 of APFE031627756.1, read as the reverse complement.
CCATGCTCCATCCAGTGTTTTATTTCATCTAACCTACTCATCAAATGAAGATAGGTCATCTATTATAAGCTTCATTAATAATTTTGGTAGTAAAGATATTTAATTTAATGTTGAATGAAGTTATATTATGGATCAGAGGCTGAATTAGATGATAGATCACTTGTGATTGTATCCTTGCTCCCATGCTTCACTTGTGTTTTTCCCTTGCACATAGTCTTGTGCAACCTTCCTTGAGGCACTTATTTATACTTTCTATTGGGGGTACAAATAGGAGGATTTTATTAATGTTACATGTCCATGTAAATCCATACTTAACACTTTCCACAAACCCCTTATATCCATTACCATTTATGGGTTGATCACTATCTACTATTGTTCCCAGACTTCCTCATACTTGAGTAGGGACCAAGAAAACTTTCCCTAAGAGGTTAATCTAGTATAAATAAAAGAAAGAGCATGAGCCATAATGAAAATTAAAAATATTGGTATGGATATAATGAAATGCATGGAAAAGAGCCTAGCATAATCTCTACTCCCCCATTAGCCCTCAACAAGTTCTTTGCTAATGCATGAGCTATGAAAATGAAAGGAGCTATGAACACCCCATCCCAAATGAAGAAAAAATTACTTAATCTTTAAGGGGTAAATGATGGATAAATGAAAGATTGTAACCAACATATGTAAGAAAAAGAAAATTCAATGAAGAAAAAGGTGCATAAAAGGGGTGATAAGATTAACTTGAGGAAGGGGAAAAGACAACTCCCATAATTTCTTTGTCTTCCCATGATAATGCTCAAGGATGATTTAGTTTCATAGCTAATACAAATATTGTCACATCCACCATAAAGTGAATCGTTATCATATCACTAACCATTTACACCTATTGATTTATGAGTTAGCCTACGAATTGTTCCTCCCCTTAGGATTGGAAGCACCTAATAGGGAATTTTGATAACCCTTGCATGTCTAACCATGGAAACTTATTTACAAAGCATAATATAGGAATGCATTTGAAGATGATGCTTGTGTGAAGTACTTTGGCACCTTTTGCATTAGGTATGACCCACTATGATAATGATATTATTTTACCTACGATGCTCGTATCAATTGATTTTGAAGGTATGTATTAGGTGCTTAGTCCCATGTACATCTTCCATCCCTTGAGGGATTGTATGAGGCTTCTCCAATACTTCAGAGATAATTTCCAACTCCATTTCATGACCGTTATGGGTACTAAATCTAGCATATTGACCATATGTTGGGAAGTACTAACCTTGGGATTTATCCAAAACTAATGATGGATTTCTCTTTTCCCTCAAGGGTTTGAAATGTTGTACATTTGAGTGAAGATGCTACACAGAGAGATGATGTACCATAGAGATGATAGGAGGTCCGTAGGCTAGAATTGTACCTTCTTAAGAGATGTTTCCCTATTTATGAGTTGATTTGATGATGATGATTACTTGAGACACCTCTAGAGTGTATCGTACACTTATATAGATGATGACTCCATGCGTTTGCATTGTGACATCCCTTGCGTGTGCCTTGGAGTGATGAAATGGGATTGGTTGATAATGGTATATTGATGAGGAGGGTTGTTATTAATATTTAGAAACCTTGTTGATTAGGATATAGGATATTTAGTGAGGACCACCCTTTTAAGCCATCCATAGGATATCCTAATGGAAAAATGTACTTTTATAGGATGGCATCACCCATTGAGGCCATTTTTCACACATGTGGGTCAAAGGGAGGCTTATTTTCATATTTATCATTGAGATAGATATCTTTGAGTTCATCTTCTGACCCACTTAACTTGAAATCACATATTTTATTATTTTTAGGGCTTAGTGTCATTTTTAAACCTAAATAAACCTACTTTCAATTCAATAAATAAAGGGGAGTCAATTTAGAAAATGATAATTGCAAAAAACTTACTGATTCATTATAGACTATGCACTAGTGTCTCTTTTCTCTTGGATGCAATGGAGACTTGTGTAAAATCCCTTGTTGCTACCCATCATGTAAAAAAAGCAATGCGAATTTGTTGATAAATGTAAAAACACAAATATGATTAAGCGAGAGGAGTGGAAACATATTCAAAGAATATGAGAAGGAGGAGTTGTTTGTGCAAGTGATTACCCAAAACCACACCCACTTCAATTATTCCCATACCTATCTCCCTAATGGATTAAGTAGTCTCCACGATATGCATGGAAGGTGTTAGGATATTCTGACACATAGGAAATAGTTAAGTTCAACTTGGTCTAGTATAGAGTTAGGTATAGAGTTAGGTAAAGTGTGTTTCTTTACCGTTGTACATTTTGTAACTTACAATCTGACGGTCACGATATGTAGTGATCCGACGGTTCATTCTCTCCTCGGTATTACCGACACTTGATCCGTGGCTTGACACCCGATTGGTCCATGAATTCTTTTTAAAGCGCATGGAGGGTCATTTGTAGGTTAACCGTGCATGAGAGAAGCTTATGTAAATTTTCATTCTTTTATTAATAAATTGCCTGTAGTAGCCACGTTGGCGCAGGCCGTGGACTGTTTCCCTCTCTGAGGGTGTTAACC
>APFE031627756.1:320902-332755 GCA_000404065.3 Pinus taeda | reverse complement strand
AGGTTGTATATCCCATTTACCAAGAAGTTTTTTGTGAGCAGAGATGTTCAGTTCATTGAGGAGGAAGCTTGGGATGGAAGCATAGAGAAAACAATGAATATTAAAAACTGTTTGTCTCGTGATGAAGATGATGAGGAGATGGCTGAAATACATCCCCAAACAATAGTGCCAACACAAGGGCAACAAGAGACACCCTCGAGGAGAAATAAGAGTGCTTCTCCAAGCACACCATAAGGAGGAAATTCAAGTGCTTCTTCAAGCACTTGTACAACAAATGAAAGAGGTAAGAAGTTCAGAAATTTAAGTGATATTTATGAACAAGAGGCAACAAATGAAGGTATGAATTCTTTGTTTGCATTATATTGTCATGTTGAATATCCTATTCATTTCGAAGATGCTATTAAGGATAGGAAATGGATAGAAGCTATGGATGAGGAGATAAATGTCATAGAAAGAAACAAGACATGGGATTTGGTTGAACTACTAAAAGGAAAAGAAGTCATTGGAGTTAAATGGGTTTATAAAACCAAGAGTAATGTTGAAGGCAAAATAGAAAGACACAAGGCAAGACTTGTTGTCAAAGGATATAAGCAGCAGTATGGGAGAGACTATGAGGGAACTTTCGCATCGGTTGCTAGAATGGAAACCGTGAGAGCAGTACTATCCATAGCAGCACAAAACAAGTGGAAAGTTTACCAAATGGATGTGAAGTCAGCATTCCTAAATGGACTGTTAATGGAAGAAGTTTACATAGAACAACCTCTAGGCTATAAAAAGAAAGGCCAAGAGCAAAAAGTGTGCAGATTGAAGAAAGTTCTTTATGGGCTGAAACAAGCACCAAGAGCATGGTACAGTAGGATAGATTCCTATCTACTAGAAAATGGATTTGAAAAGTGTGAGGGAGAACCCACCCTCTACATCAAAGAAAATGATGGTAAGATACTAATTGTTGTGTTATATGTTGATGATGTTATTTTCACAGGTAATGATGATTGCCTTATTGAAAATTTCAAAACAGTCATGAAAGAGGAATTTGAGATGATTGGCATGGGTTTGCTGAGATACTTCTTAGGAATAGAAGTAGAACAAAATGGAAATGGGATTTTTACCTCACAAGAGAAATATGCCAATGAAGTGTTGGAAAGATTCAATATACAGGAGAGCAAGGCAACAATCACTCCCATAGCGATGGGATTAAAACTCAGCAAAGTGGACAACAACAAGGATTTTGATCCTAATTTGTACAAGAGCATAGTTGGCAGCCTTATGTATTTGACTGCAACTAGGCCGGATATAATGCATGTTGTTAGTTTAATTTCCAGATTCATGGAGAGGCCAAAAGAAGCACATTGGCAGGCAGCAAAAAGAATTCTGAGGTATGTTAAAGGTACTAAAAGGTTTGGAATATTATATACAACTTCAGAATTTTCAGATTTAATTGGATACACTGATAGTGATTGGGCTAGAAGTGTAGATGATCGGAAAAGCACATCCGATTATGTTTTTCACATGGGTTCAGAAGCTATTTCATGGGCTTCTAAGAAATAACCTATTATGCATTGTCTACAGTAGATACAGAATATGTGGCAGCTACAGCAGCAACATGTCAAGCAGTTTAGATGAGAAGAATGTTAAGGAGCTTAGGCCAAGAGCAGACAAAAGGAATTGCGATTTTTTGTGACAATAACTCAGCTATTGCATTATCCAAGAATTTTGTGTTTCATAAGAGAACGAAACACATTGACACAAAGTTTCATTACATCAGAGAATTGGTAAGCAATGGAGAAATTGTCTTAGTACATTGCAAAACTCAGGAGCAGGGTGCGGATATTCTGACTAAGCCATTGGAGCACAAAGGTTTCGAGTTTTTGAGGAAATGTCTGGGTATGACTGATAACCCAACAGTTGAAATTAAAGGGGAGTGTTGAAATAATAATTTCAACTGCAACACAATTTTACTTTGCGATGCGATCTTATCGCAGATCGCAAATCGCATTCATACCCATTGCCTCCCCCTATTCTCTTGAATTCTTTCGACGCGACATTGCGATGCAATATTATCGCATATCGCAAATCGCGTCTACGCTCTGTTGCCCTCCGCTACATCCTGTGACTTTTTCCGATTGCAATGTTGCGATGCGATCCTATCATTATCGCAGATCACGACTTTTTTGTCAAACAATCCCTGCCATCCTCGTCACCTGTCAATACCTTTTCCGATGTGATCTCCACCATTTATCTATGGATCTGACAGCCGTTATTTATTCTCACCTTGAGCACGCCACCGCCATAAGGCCTTTATGCCCTTAACCTGTTTTGTGTTCTCGAAGGAGGAAGAAGGCCACATCAAGCACTTTGCACCATTACTTCTCACTCACTGCATTTAAAGAAAAGAACGGCCAACATGACAACAAGACAGCCTCGAGCAGTTCAACCATTAATCAGTGATGGAGTATGTTCTATATTATATACCACCTGGTCAGAGGAGGACTGCAGAGCACCAGGAAAAGCCGATTTTGTTCACTAAGATCAGCAGATTGTATCAAAGATTATATCTGATAGTAAATGTGGTTGGTGGTTAATCAAGACATCTCCACGCATAGGTAAGTAGAGATATTTTGTAAATGCTATATATATATATATATATATATATATATAAAAACGATGTAATATGATTGATGAGAGGGTAATGCAAAGCAGTGCAGAGATTTTTTTTTTTTGTTGTGGAACTGAAGCGTTTTTGTTGTAATCCCTCTCTTCAAAGGAAGACCCATTATGTAACAGCAATTGTTTTTATTAATGAATACAAACTTTTATTGTGCGTGTAAAACTCTATCATTTCAAAAATCAATTTTTTTTTATTTCCGGTGTGTTAAGAAACAAAGTATTAGTCTCTGTTCGTTTTGTTTGGAAGACCAATACCACGGTACATGTTTGTACTCGAAGAAAATTATTTATCCTATTTCCATTGTTCGTTTTGTTTGGAAGACCAATACCACGGTACATGTTTGTACTCGAAGAAAATTATTTATCCTATTTCCATTTGTCAGCGTGGAAATCAAGTGACTAATACAATTTCTAGATAAGCTTGAATCTATACTAATATAAGGCTCTATATTAATCACCTATATTAATCACATAGGTAAGAGTAATGAATCTCCATAATCATTGAAAGGTATGAAATCAAAGCCCATATGATGTGTATTCAATAACGTAGATAGTCGTAATACAATTATAATGGATACAGTAATGAAACTAATTAATGGGAAACTAATTAGTGGCCGTGTGATTTGGGTCTGCGAAATTTTCCATTGGCCTCCATTACACTAGCTTCATCAATGACTTCATTATTTACACCCATAATCATTCAACTTTAGTCTTTGGGAATATGATGGTCATGGATACGGATACTCAGCCATTGAGGGTTCGATTCTTTTGAACTGCGTTGTTACCACGTGAAAGTGTGTTGGGTATTTTACGATATCTACGCTGATCCTTTCTCACTATCAATCACACCCCTGCCGAGGTCACCTGGGGTGAACAACCGGTTGGAAGAAACTACGTGGCATATTGAGTCTCAACATCTTTTATGTTTAATGATTGAAAAAATTGGGTTGAATTTTTTATATAAATAACTTCCGTACTCACTGTCATTGTGCGGGAGTGTGGAGCTCCACACAACCTTGTTTCACACCCGATACATTACCATTCTCTGCATAAACTCATTCTGCACAACTTCAACGTGTTTATAGCTTAGCTTATTATTCTTACCATTAAAGAAACAAGGTTCAGGAGCTGTGAGCAGCGCTGTGATTTTTTTTTTTGTTTTTTTATATTTCCATCATCAATCTGTCAATCTGTGCATAGTTGAAACATTCTTTCCAACTTGAGAAAAGGTCCATGTCAGTTGTTGTCTTTGCCGTACTGGCAAGAGCTAACTAGCTTGCCATAGGGCATTAAATGTTTGGTAGATGTATGCTTTATAACAAAATAACACACAGCTTTTGGTAGCTACATAAATTAAAAATAAAAACTGTGTGTTATTTTGTTATAGAACATGCATGTATCAAAACATTTAATGCCCTATAACATGCTGTTAACCCTTGCCGTACTTGTATTATCTATCTCATTTTCACTTTACAACTATTTTTTATTCAGTAGTCATGTATTTTCTTTATGGTCTATGTTTGTTTTGTTTTTTATGGGCGCTCTATACATAAGCCGAAACTTTTGTTCACAGGAATATGCGATGCCAGAATGGGTAATGTACATTGAACGCGTGAGATAATCACAGTTCTGAGCCATTACAATGTTTAGCTTTTCCAGGTTTCAATACCATGATACATGTTTGTACTTGGAAAATATTATTTCCATTTGCCTGCCTAGAAATCCCCTGACTAATACAATTTATAGATAAGGTTGAATATATACTAAAACAAATCTCTACACTAATCACATAGCTAAGAGTAAGGAATTCCCATAATCATTGAAAGGTATGAAATCAAAGCGCATATGACGAGTATTCAGTAACAGGGGTCTCTAGATAGCAGAAGTAATTATATAATTATCATGGATACAATAATGAAGCTAATTGGCAATCATACCACAATAGATTTGTGTTTCGTTTAATGTCGATTGGTTACATGTACCAAAAATTGCTATCGCCACCATCAAAATAATAGAGATTTTAGGCACCAAATGAGAAATCCAGAGGCAGTGTGAGCTAGGCTTGTGAAATTTTCCATTGGCCTCCATTACAATATCTAGATCGATGAATTCAATTCATTATTTGGACTCACAATGATGGTCATGGATATGGATACTCACCCAGCCAGGGTTCGATTCTTTTTAACTGCATTGTTACCACGTGAAAGAGTATTTGCTATTTTTTAAAGATCTTGGTATCAATCACACCCGAGGTCACACGTCGTCAATATCCAGGTGGAAGAAATTACCTGGCGTCGTGAGTCCCAAAATATATTTTTTATGTTCAAATAAGTGCTCTTGAATGCTTTATGTAAATAATTTTTCCGTACTCATTTTGCGGAGGAGTCCCAAAATATATATATATATATATATAAATTTTTTTATGTTTAAAAAAATTCTCTTGAATGCTTTATATAAATAATTTTTCGTACTATTTTTTTTTTTCAAAAGGTGGAAAAACCTATCAAACTCAGGTGTCAACCCAACAGTGAGGACAGCCATCTCTGGCTGCTATCCGAGAACGGTTTGACTCATCACTGTTATCAAGGAAAACCACGCCACCTGAAATAACCCGCTGGTGGTCCGTAAGGGAGCAGGTTTCACTCCTGCCAGATGCCTCTGGGTCTTGGGCCGTTAACCTGTTTTCTTACTTCCGAAGACGAGCTCATTTTACAGAGGAGTTCTAAAATATATATATATTTTTTATGTTTAAAAAAATTCTCTTGAATGCTTTATATAAATAATTTTTCCGTACTCATTTTGCGGAGTAGTCCCATTTTTTTTTACGTCTAAAAAAATTCGCCCAATGATTTGTATAAATATTTTTTCCGTGCCGAGCTCATTGCGGGTGCGAAGCTCCACAGAAACCTGTTCCACACTCGGCACATTACCATTCTCCGAATAAACTCATTAGCTCCCCACAAACTTGTTCCACACTTGGCACATTACCATTCTCCGCATAAACTCATTTCGCACAGCTTCAACACGTTTATAGCTTGGGATATTATTCTTACCATTAAAGAAACAAGGTTTATGATCACTGACAAGGAGTCGTGATAAGCATTGTGATTTTTTTTGGGTATGCCACAGCAGAGATGTTGTCGTCATCAATCTGTGTGTAGTTGATTTTGTCCATTTTCATTTCAATGCAAATAATTTGCTCATTTATTTCTTTCACTAACCCATTGGATAAAATTTGATAGTAATCATTGGATTAAAAAAATATATAATATTATGTATTAATTGAATGGAATGTGGGAATTTTGTTGGAAATTGTAATTACTTTTACATGTTAGAGTTGGTTAAATTTAGAAAAGTTAGTTCACTAACTCAAGTATGGTAAGTTCGAGTTAAAGTCGAATTTAGAGTGTGTGTATGTTGAGTTATTTTGGGCGAGTCCAAAAAGTAGAAATAGCCTTCTAGTGGTTCATTGTAATCAATAGAGAAAAAAACATAAGTCCTATTGTTTGTGTGTTTTAATTATTGTGTTTCTCCTATGTGCCTTTCCAACAAATTGGTATCCGAGGAAGGAAAGAAAAGAATAGAGATCCGTGGAGCCAGCAAGCTAGTAAGAAGAAGAATGTTAAACGTGCCCAATTGTGGTGCGAAATTCACACTTTATTGGTGCAAAAACTGCGACAATTTTACTATGTCGTGCACAAGCCTATGAGATATTAAAAAGAGAGAAAGTACAAAATAAAAGGTTACAATTTTTTAATTCATGGTACTTAAAGTCTTAGTCTAACAACAAGACTAAAAGTTGTGGAAATTCTGATTATATTTGAGAAAATCGAGCAAGGATTTTTGTAAATTTAAGTTACAGTTGTTAAACTTCAAAATTTTAGGTGTTCTAGACATTTTTGATGGTGCTTAATCCATTTCCACCATAAAAATATGATTCAAACAATACCCCTACAAGATTTTTTAAAACATTTTTGCCCAATTCTAAACAATTTTAACCATTCCCAGAATTCCTCCACCTCCCCCTCCCTCTTTTTAAAGTGCGCCAAAAAGTGTTTAACAATTCTCACGTGGGTTGATTACATGAAAGTTTCTGAATACGTGAAAATATTTTTAAAAATGAAATCTTATTACATGCAAAAAGTAATAAAAGGTTTTTAAAGGACTTTGAAAGTTTTTAAATAAGGCTTTTTTAAAAGGTTTTGTGACTAGGTTTTTTTTTTCCTAAAGGATAAAGAGGTTTTATAAAAAAAATAAAAATTATGAAGTTTTTATAAGGAGTTATTAAGGGTTTTGAAACATAAAGGATTTTAAAAAGTGTTCTATTAAATATTAAAAAATGTTTGTGTTTTATTAAATATTAAAAAAAGTTTTATTGATAAGAAAATTTAGGGCTTTGTAAAGTCTTCCAGTAAATAAAAATAATTTTTTGTTTCGTCAAGTATGACAGTTTTTTGGGTGAAGATTGTGCTTTATGGGGTACATATTGAAAATTATATTTTTTGGGGGGAGATATGGCAGACAACCTCATGCAATCAAGAAAGCATTTATAAGACAGAGGAAAGACAACAGGCATGGGTCGCAAAGTGCGACTGAAGAAGGCTAACAAAAGGAATCGAAAAGAAAATAGAAAGATTGTTGTCATGTTTAGAGAGGTTCAAGCTGCAACCGAGGAACCGAGGAACTAAGAAGTCTAGCAGATGACAAAGAAGAAATCGAGGTTAATTGGTGTAGCGTGGATCTGCTACCACCTCCTATGTTTACTGATGCCCTAGCTTTGAGTTTCATTCAACAAGCAATGAAGGAAATAGTTATGTGCAAGGTAGTAAAAGCTACAACTTCCAAGGAAACAACGAAGTTCTTGGAAGAAGAATTTGCTGGATGGGGGAGTGACACGCAACAATAGGTTATGTCACAAGCAAAGAAGTTCACCATTGATCTGAGAGTAGATGAAAAATACTCTGAGAGGACAACAAAGCTTGGATAATCCCACTCGAAAGTGGATGATGGCCGTGAAGACTATAAAATTGAAACTCATTATGCAAGCATGCATATGGATGAAAAAGATGCAACAAATATTGTAAAGAGAGATGTTGAAGCCTCTTTGTGTGAAATAGAGCAAGAGCATATAAATGCTTAATGACTCCACTATAATGTGGAAGGTGAGGATGTTGGTGAATTCCACTATGACGGAACACGTGGATGATGACTGCAAAGTGAGATTTGAAATAGTGAATCCAACTGTAGCTGATGGATTTGGTGAAGTTGAAATCGTCAATGAAATTTTTAATGAGCACATGCATGCTCAAATATCCCACCATAGTGTGGATGAACATTATTTTGATATGATGTGTGGTTTTCTTTTTGAAACAGGAACTGATTGTGGTAGTATCGCATGCACCATGTTTGATGAAGAATTGAAGATTGAAGCTTCCTCCGTAGCAACAAGATATGAAGCAGTTGGAACTATTCATAAAGCAGTCTGTGATTTGTGTGATCTAGCAGCAATTGATGATCAAGAAGAGGATGAAGTGATTGAAGAGTTTTTTATGAGAATATCCACTAACAAAATAACATTGGAAGATAACATCCATGCATTTGAAAAGAAGGCATAGAAAGAAAGGTAGAGAAGGAAGCTCTCACAAAAGAGCATAATAATGATGTTTTTAACATTGTTTTTTAATGCAGGTGTTCAAAATAGCACGGGAGAAAAAGTTGAAGGAAAGATTGTTAATAAATTTGATGCAGATTTAAAATTCATTAAAGAATGGATTCATAAACCAATTGCACAAATTGATGTGAGTCTTAAAGCAAATGGTGAATGATGATCTTGAGTGTGAAAATTACATGAAAAAAGATGCAGTACTTGATGATGAAAGTGAAAAGAATAATATGGATGTTTTTAAAGACAAAGATGAATGCATTGAAATAATTTTTTAGCAATGAGGTCAAAAAGAGATAAGATTTTTCTATCAAGAAATATGGCAGAAAGAAATACAGGAATATGAAGCACAAGCAACAGAGGGAAGAAGATAGTTTGAAGATGGAGAGTTGTGGCAGTAGTCCATAGTTGAACGAATCTTTGAAGAGGAATTTTTAGAAGACCGACTCATATCAGATTCAAGACAAGTCAAAGAAACATTGCAGTGGCAACAAGTAAAAAAATATGGAGCCTACAGTAAGAACGCGCAATAGAGAATGAAGCAATTTCGAGGATATAGAATCTAGAAGAAACGGAAATAAGAGGCTTTTAGTAATGCAACCCACTCTAATAGTAGGTCACTATACTCTAAGATTTTCGCATGCTAAAAATTTGATGTAAATGTGTATGTGGTAGTACAATTAGTAGATCATTGTACTCTACGATTTTCAGATGCTAAAAATTTGACATAATTGTGTATGTGGAAGTACAATTAATCATGACAATTAATGTTGGAGAGAAACCAATATATGTCTATTTACTAATTAGTTATTGACTTAATTAGAAATAGCTCTTGGGGCAGTGCTTTGCTCTCAGAATTTCCGTCTTACTCGTCTTCTCATATGTCATCAGATAAATATATTTTTGAGAGTTAAGAAAATGAATGATGGGTTTTTGCTATACTTGAGTTGTGCCAAGCTTCATTAGTTTGAGCCTCCATCGACTCTGTGCCTTGTTCATTTGAAAGTCCTCCTCCAGAACTAATAAAAGTAGTATCCATAGCTTAATGTTTTTTTATCTATTCTCAACTTAGTGGTTGTTTGTTAGGTCCCTATAATACTAGTGATTACCTCATTACTATTGTAGTTGTATCCCTTATTAATATTTTTGTGCCCATATTGTCCCCATATTGTTATTACTGTCCCCATAGAATCCCTCTATTGTTATTTTTGTGCCTTTATATTATTATTGTTAGGTCGGCTGGGTTATATTGTGACTCCTTAAACTCCTATATATAGAAAGGAGGTTTTGTCATTTGAATCATCAAAGAATCATTCATTTTTGTAATGTAAAGGAGGTTGTCCCCTCGAAGAGGCTGAATTCTAAGGCGTTGATATATCTTTTTTATCTTTTTGTGAGCTAGTTTCATAACATTTGGTATCAGAGCTTTGGATTCTAGGGTTTCGCTGCTCCAAATAGGTCATCGTGGAATTTTTGCTATAACTTCATTTCTGCGACGTTTCAGAAGAAAATAAAAACCCATTTGAGACGAAATCGCACTGAAACTTAGGTCCAAATTTTAGAGCTTTTTGTGCTATATTTGCGGAGATATTATTTGAGGAAGTTGGTCTTTTTGTGTAGACTCCTGAATTACATTCCAAACAGGTAACCTGGGTAAAATCATCATAACTTTCTCTCTGAGCATCAGATTGAAGTTTCGTAAGAAGGTACAGAAAGAGGACAGACTGTAGTTTCTTGTAAATATTTTTCAGAGCCAAAGGTCGAAACAGGGACATGTGGCATGTCGTTCAAGTTCACTCTACTGAACTAGTCTATAATCAGGTCACTGTGGGAGATTTGGCATAACTCTCCCTTGGAGAATCCAATTTGGATCTGACTAGTGGCATTGGAAAGAGGACACAGAGGGTTACTGCAAGTCACAATTTCAGAACTAGATGATCCGAAATTACAGAGATACATCAGAGGCAATATCGAGCTCCTACAAAGTGAAAAAAGGTGTGTAGATTTTTTTAACTTTTTTCTTAAGCTTGGTTTGAAAAATTATTTTGAAGAATTCAAAGGGCATAGTAGAGCATTATTATCGATAACTAATGCCCAGAGAAAAGAAAATGAAAACATCTAGTAAGTAACCTAAAAATGCTAGCATGAATCATGAAGAAGAGGAAGAAATGCTACATGATATATCAAAATTACAAGACCAAGTGCAACAAATGTCACTCTCACAAAAGCTAATAAAAGCTAAGATAAATGGCGTGGAATCCAAGATAAAGGGCATGGAAGCTAAGATGAATGGCATGGAAGCTAAGATGGATGATTTGAAGATAGATTTGAAGACAAATTTGAAGACAGACTAGCAGATTTGAAGACAAATTTGAAGACAGATTTGACAAATATTCTACAAGAAATACTTACTAATGGTGAAAGGGTAGTAAAGGAAAATCATGATGTGAACAAAATAAGTGTTAATCATTATTTCATGGACTCTAATGTTGGATCGAAGACCCACCATATTCCAAAAATCGATATGAAAAAGTTTGATGGCAAGGATCCTGCAGCATGGATATTACAGATGGAGCAATTTTTCGATCTCAACAATGTGAAAAACACACAAAAGGTAAGTATTACAACTTTATATTTGGAACCAAATCAGTTTGTATGGTATCAAAGGCTTTGCTCTCATAAACAAATTATCACTTGGGCAATTTTTATGGAAGAATTGAAAGCACATTATGAGGATACAAAAAACACTTTTTTTAGCCAATTGATAAGTCTCAAACAAAAGGGTTCAATAATGGAGCACATTGAGGAGTTCCAAAAATTGAACATAAGGGTAAAAAATATTCTAGAGGAGCATAGAATTGATGTGTTCATAGGGACTTTAAAGGAGAATATCCAACATGATGTTCGCCTTTGGGAACCTAATTCATTAGAGAAGGCATTTAGGTTAGCAAGAAAAATGGAAAGCAAAATTATGGCAACAAGGAAGCATACCACTCACAACTATAAAGATGGAAATGTTGTTGCCCCTAGTCTTCCACAACCTATAAGGTTGACACCACAACAATTGGAAGAAAAAAGAGCAAAAGGGTTTGTTATAGTTGTGATAGCAAATACGACAAAGGTCATCAAGTGTGCTTGAGAAGAAATTATTCTACATAGATTGTGAAGGGATAAAAAAAGGAGAAGAAAGGAAAAGAAGAGGGATATACTCCACGAACAAAGCTAGAAGAAATGAATTCGACATATCCTTGTAATGCTTGGCGGGAAGACAAATCAAGAAGAAAAAGGTAATAGTGTGATTGATTCAGGAAGTACCCACAATTTTATTCATTGTAAGGTAGCAAAAGAATTGAATTGCTTCCTATATCCAGCACCAGAGTGTCAAATGACGATTGCAATGGAGGAACAATAAATTGCTCTGGAAAGTGCCATAATATCAAGCTATCCATGGGAGAATATGTATTGAATATCCCAATGCTTTCCATTCCAATGGGAGGTGCTAATGTTGTACTAGGAGTCCAATG